>VZTL01077414.1:14711-27942 GCA_013400535.1 Scopus umbretta | reverse complement strand
CGGCGCCGTCCCGAGGCGGGGGGCACCGCTGCCTGTGCACGCGTGTGCCTCTGCGCGATGCCCTCGCACCGAAGCGCCTTTCTCCTCAGTTTCCTTCGGCAACCGGTTCCCAGGCCAGCCGACCTTCTCCCAGAAGTCACGGCATTTTCAGTCCGCAGCATGCCTAAATCCAGTTAACTAAGGACGCCTTCGTTTTTACAGAAATCTCTCGGTGTGGGATGCACAGCAGAACCTTGAAAAGCCAGCATAAGCGAGGCTCGGGAGCTTTGTCGAGTTTTGCTTGTAGACAGAGAAAAACATAAACTCTTAAAACAGTTTCTCCGGTGTCCCATGCTATTGTAAACAAGGCACAAACTGGTGCATCTGGTGTTGAGTCTTGGTAACTTTAGTAATAAAATTTTAATTGAGGAATGAACACTCTCTTCTGTAGAGACATGACCGAAGAGGGATTTGCAGCTTTCAATATGGTAGTTCTGCTAATCCCCAAACCTGTTAAGTTTCACAATAAAACCTGTCAGTCTTGCCCCACTTCTCAGCAAAGATTTCACAGGCCGGAGCGAGGTCTTGTATGGGCCAGCAGTCAGGTCTGCTGTAACTAAAGCTTCGCTGCATTTACAACGTATAATACGGAGCGCGCTATGGGGAATTACGGCGCGTGGTTTCAGATCGGTACTCAACTGCTGCGTTGTCAAAATACAGTAGTAGTGCGTGCCTTCGAAAATGTCGCTTTTTTTTTTCCCCTCTTTGTTTGCCTATGCTTACTTAATATGCAAAGGGAGTCTGATTCTTAGTTACTGGAGGTTTTGTTTACTGAGCAGGTTTCCAATTTCTCCTACCTGTTTGGACTTTTTTTTTTTTTTTTTTTCTTTTAATTGTTCAAGCTGGGTGGAGGAAGATTACTGGGCCTTTTGCTTGTGGAGTACTTGATGAATGGCAAAAGTTACAGGTCTCGGTTGTTACCTGCGCTTAAAAATATTTTGTTCCTTTTTGTGCTCGCATGGTGTTTTTTCTATGGCAGAAAGGGTGTTTTGTGAGTGTTTGGAGGAGGGAGTCAGGAGCTGTTGTCGTGAAGCCTTGGACTTGCTGGTAAACTGTCTTTTCTTTCCTCCATAGATAAAACAGGGATGTTACCCAATTTCATAAAGTTCTTGAAGCCTGTCTGGTAAAAGCCACATTTAAGCCCAAGGTTTTATGGCTCCTACATTGTCTGACTGTCTTGTAAAACGGGCTCAGTACATCCCTGTGTGTCTGCAACATGGCATTCGTTTGTTGTCTAATGGGTACAAGTTGTCATAGCCAACACCCATTAGAGATAAGGTTGCCAAAGAGTTTCAGTTAGTAAGTTCCTACTTACCGTGCAGGTAAATTTCCAGAAGCCGACTTGCGCTTACAGCAAAAGTGAGAGGAGATCTGCCCGTGCTTCAGCGTGTTTTGGGATGAGTTTGTGTTGCTGTTGGTTTTGCATTCTCTAAACGCGAGCAGAAACTTTTTAGCTGTCTTGTTCCGTGGCAGTGAAGGATACTTGTGGTCCTCGTTTGTGTTTAGTTCCTGTTTCCTTATTTACAGAAGGAAAAAGATGGGTGACTTCTTGGCACTTCTGTGCTTGAATACTCTGTTGTAGCGAGGCCACTGAAGGTTTAGGGTATGTAGAAAACAGTTTTGTAGGCAATAGAAAACTTATTTCTGACCTGCTTGGGCCTTGCAATGTATGGTTTTGCCAGAGAAGCAGGGTTCGTTTGGGGGGGGGAAGGAAAACAAAATCACCCCCCTTAGCTGACATGTTTGTGTCATGGCAAAGCATCTTCACTATGCAAAGAGAAGAAAGCTTTTCTATCTTTGTGTCAGGCAGCATAACGATGCCAGGAAAAATCCTCTTAGCATTGCTACGGGGCTCCTTTTCATTACAGCTGTAGCAGCAGAGCGTCTGTAGCGTAGAGATGCCTGAGAGAGTGTTACAACCAATGTTCTGCCATACTAAAGCAAAGTTGTGCCTATGTTTTGGCTTTGGCTGGGAGGGAGCAACTGAGGAGAAATTGCTGACAATTAACAATCCAAGCTGGCAGTGAATGAGTTTCAGGGCAATTGAGAACCATGGAAGGGGGTTGATACTTAACTTTTACTACTTCTGTTTTCCTGGAGTCTTAATTTCTTTGCATTAATTTTAATAATTTAACATGCAAGGTATATTTTTAAAGTACAGCCATGTTTCTTGGGCTGCCACGAATGGTCAGGCAGTGATTTCTGTAGAGCCCCGAAAGCATATCCTTTCAGATTCCCGGTCTCTTTCCTTCTCTTTCTTCAGCTCTTGACTGGTCTGCTGCTTGTTCCTTGCTTACTCTGATGGTTAGAAAGCTCCTCCAAACACAGCAGATTTTGGTTTTTTGTTTGGTTGGTTTTGTTGTTTTTTTGTGTGTGGAACGTGCATTGAATAGACACTCCACTGCGTTCATACCTGGCTAAATGCATTGTAACCATAGCACTGGGGTCATAGCAGGGGGGCTATATGGTTACCAAAGTACGGTGTGGTTACGTGAGGGTAGTTGCATCAGACCGAGCAGCTTGGAAAGACAGAGTATCTGCTCATTACTTTTGAGTCATCAGTGTGCTTTGAGAGATGGAATTTGAATAAAGAAAGGTGAACACGTCGTCCCAACCGCAGTCACCTCGGTGAAAAGATTTTTGGGAGATAGACCAAGTGCTCGGAAAAGGCAGAGGTGGCAGCACTAGATCCAAACTCTCCGAGGGGCTGGAGGGGATGGGATGGGATGGATGGGAAGGAATGCAGAGGAGTCAGGAGGACACGGCCAGGGATAATTACTTGATACTTTTACTGTAGGCGGCCATTTGTTCTGTATAATTTAGGTAGGTGTTTATGTAACTCCTAATTACCAGCTGCCTGTTTTTCTGTTTATGAAGGCTGTGATTTTGCTTTGTTGCAAAATAACTGTCGTCTAGCAAGTTGAGATGCCTATGCAAGAATGTGAAAATGTTGTTTGTTTAGGATTTTTAATCAATGCAGTACGCTCCTGATCTTTGTTATGATATTTCACGTGCCATGTACTAGAAGACATCCATGTTAGTGGAAGCAAGTTATGGTAGGGCACACTGGTACTTGTTTTTCTCATGGGTGTTAGTTTGAGAACTCAAATTCCAGTTTCAGGGGTTTAATACTTGTGTGTCTCTTGTGCAGGAGTTGGAAAACAGATAATTCTACATTATGTCTCCGTGACTTGAGAGACATCTTACATGGGCCTGGCTTTTTTAGGGGCTTGCCTGACAACCACAAGGAATGTAATCCTTTCTCAGTGCCTGCTATTATATTTTGGGCACTTGAAGTATGAAAACAGTACAGATAATTTTCCTTCTAGTGCTTCTTGCTTGTATTTTCGGGGAATGGCAGGGTGCCTTGCTTTAGTTTTATTTTCTTTGAGTTGTGAAGGGAGGGCTTCTGAGCCCCGGCTGCCCTAGAGAGTAGACCTTCAGGATGAAATGGTCATCATGGTCTGTAGGTTTTTATTGCTTATTTAACCTATATACTGTCCATCTTTCTGTGTGCTGTGTTATGCACTAGCTTTATAAGATCAAGATGTGGCGGTTGAGAAGGGTGCTTTTTTTACTTATTTCATACCAGGGGTTGCTTCAGCGATTGCAGAGAGTCGATGATCTTTTCAGTATGCAGACTATCTGGAAGTACTATGCTGTCTCATGTTTAAGTTAATTTCCTACTCTGTTTATGTATAAATGGCAAAATGATATGGTTCTGTTTGGATTCAGTAGAGTTTGCACTTTTTTTTTTGTCTTTTCATCTGGCACTTTTATTTTCTGTAGAATGGCGATGAAACCCAGTAGGTAGATGTGAGATGTCGTCTTCGAATACATCCGGTACTGACGCGCAGATATTTAGTATCCTGCTATGGTCAGATAAGCACAGTAAGGACCTGGCTGAGGTTTTGCGAATACTGTCTAGCGGAGTTATTATGGTGAAAAGTAAAGATGTCCAGACATGACCTTGAGTCTGGAAAATGTAGCATAATTGCAGTCCTCCTGAGATAGAAAAGCCTTATCTAATTAGAGGTTTGAAAGTTTTACGGTTACACTGTTTAGTTTTTCACTTGCCTATGCCATATGCTGGTGATGTGATGGCAAGCAATAAAGGGCTTACTCTGTCTTTTTAAAAACATGCTTTCCCTACTTCTTTTGCAAAGACACAATCATTTCACTTTAATATGAATATTCGCATTAGTTGGCAGAGACGTTGTTACGTTTGTACAGGCCCGTGAAGTCCCATGGGCAGGAGGGGGACTGGAGTTTGCTGGTGCAGCATCCAGTGCCTGATGGTGGGCAGAGTCTGGCGACTGGACCAGAGCCCAGTGGCTCCAGTGGCAGTCTCTCCAGCAGATTTCACCCAAGGATCGGAGTCTTTATGATTCATTTTAAACTGGCCAATTTGTCTGGTGGTCATGTAAAAAAAAGTAGACACTCTTAGGGTACAGAAAAGTGAAATTGTTTTAGAGTTTGTTAAATATTTTTTACCCTTTTTATGTTCTCTTTTGGCAGCAAATTTGGTGTTTTCCTCTTTTCCTTTTATTCCTCCCCTCAGAAAACCCAGTGCCCTGCTACAGCACGTAATTTGTCAGGTATTTGGCATTTGTTTTGTACATTGAGCTCATTTGTATCAGCAATATGTCATTTCTTGTTTGATGCTTACTGGCAGAGGCTCATAAGTGTGACTCTGGGGAATAAATACTAAGATAAGTCTGCAGCACGGAAAAAAGTTGGACTTTAGCGTAAGTAAGTTTATGCTAGTAAATAATTACCTTTTCAGTTCTTGAGAGGAATTTGCTAGTAACTATCTGCTTGAGATGGAAAATATGGAAGCTGTAATATAAGGACTGAAAAACAAAACAAAACCCAAAGAAACCTCCTCCGCAAGGATCTTTATTTGTTTTGTATTTTACATCTTAAGCCAGCAATTTTTGCAGAACACAAGCTCTTATTTACCCAGAGAAAATTACTGGCCTAGATTTCAGAAGGGCTGAGCACCCTATCTCATTTTAGAGAGCAAGGGAGGTTTGGGGCTCTGGGAGCATCTGAGTGTCAGAGACCCTCCTCTCTTCCCTCTTCTTGGCCACCTGTGGGCTTTTCCTAAAAGCTTGTTCCTAAAGATGGCCCTCCTTGTTGGGAATGGGCATGAGCTGATGTTGTGTTTATGTTCTGGAGGATTTGCCAACAGCTCAGGTTTGCCTGCTTCTTGTTTTGCAAATAAGCAAGGGAGAGAAGTGGATGGGGCTGGTTAGCTTCAGCAAGGCCACATGGGACTTCATGGCCAGCAGTTACTCTATTAAGGGATGAATGTGTTTCAGGCTGCAGCTGTTTGCTGCCAAGTTGTGGTTTTGGGGTTCTTTACGGAAGAAGCAGAAAGTAAAAAATAGCTTGAGGAAGAATTAGGGACGTCTGTATGATCCTAGAAATGGGAGACAAAGGTGGGAGAGGGCATGTAAGAGAGGATAAGAGGAGAAGACAACATCCCGGTTTGAAGAAACCTGTAAATTGTGAGGCAACGGAGATTTAAATGTTAAGAGTCCTTTGTTAACAGAAGTATCAGCAGTGTCTCCCACGTTAGAGGTCCCTGGCCGCCCTCCGCACCTGGTAGACTTGCTGTCTGCTGCAGTGGCACCTAGGATTTTGCCACAGGGAAATACTCTTCCATAGTTTTCATACCTGCCTTTCAGGTACCGCTGCAGTTTTCTGATAAGATGTTCTCAAACTGTGGTCTGAAAAGAGATTTCTGGTCATGTGATGTTGGTTCTTAATGCTCTCCCACCGCCAGGTTGCCCTGCACAACCCTTTTGGAAATGTGAAGGTAGCTGTCGGTATTTCCTTTGCTGACAGGCAACCAGTTCAGTTGATGTAGAATTGTATGCGGCAATGGGTGTCGCAGTAGCTCACGCAGAGGACAGGAAGGTCTTGGTGTTTACCATATAAATACTGTCCTCACTATAAACATCTTCGAAAGCCTTTGTTTCAGAATCAGGCCCAGATTTATTCAACTTTGTGTTCCAAATAAAGCTGGTATGTCCAAATCGGAAACATCTAGCATTAGATGTATGGGTGCCTGGAAAGCGTAATTAAATCATGCAGAAGCAGCATGTGATCTACCTGGCAAACCAGTTGACCTTTTTGCCTTTTTTTTTTTTTTTAAGTACTGAGTTACTGCAGCTGTCAGTGAGTTTCACTGAAGTTGAAAGTTTCCAATATTTTCAAGTCGTATGTCATTTATTTTAAAATATGTAGCTGAAATAGCAGAATGCATTTTATTTTACTGTTGAATGGTTTAACTGTTACAGGATTGTGACAAGGTCAGAGCTTTCCACTTCCCAGAAACGTATTACTGTCGCTGAAAGATTAGGGGAAATCTGTATTTTAGCTTCACCCTGAATTTGAAAGCACATTCTGTATACAGCCGGTTGGCGTACATTATTAATGATATGTGTCTTTTACGAAACAACAGAGAGGACTGTAGTGATCTCAGAAATAACAGTTTAAAGTAGGTGTCTGAAAACGATTGTTGAATTTGAATATATAATATAACTGATGGCATTATGTATAATGTCAGCCAATGTGATAACGTTTTAAAAAATGCAGTGAGCTATTTTTGAACAGGTGATACCGATATATATTTCCTGGTGGACTGGGATCTGCCATCTGTGAGAGATGTGTTTGTTTTGGGGAAGTAAGAATATCAGTTCATGAATCTTTGTCAGCCTTATTTTCCTAGTGTGTTTTTCATATTGCTCTTTATACTTACTGAGTTATAGGGAATTCCTATTTTTCTTAGGTGGCCTGTTGCAGCCATACAGTGTTTTGGAGTTAGTAAAACTTTGTTGGCTAAACTTTTGACATTAATTTTTTAAAACCTATTAAAAATGCAATATTATTCAATATATATTGTTTAATTTGATGTCTTCTCAAAGGAAGAACAGTCTCCATGGCATCACAGAAATAAAAATGAATTCCTTACAGGTTTCCCTAGTGTGGTTTTTGCATTTCTCTTTGATGAATATAATTCATTAAGGGCACCTGAGAAGCAATGAGCACATGGAAGATAAGAGCAACCCGTTTTTCACTATTGAAAAAGTTTCATGTGTTTCTCAAGTTTTAAATGTAGCCAGATGCTTGTTGGTATAACATGAGATAACTCTAAAACGTGTAAGGTCTGTTGTTGAAATTTGGTGCTCAGTGTGCATCAATGTTGAGTTTTTTGTTGATGTCATTCAAATCTAATATTGATAAGTACACATGTAATTAAAAAAAATCTTGTTTTATGACTTGTTACCTGTAGGTATTTCAGACAATGGTTGATGATTTTTGACAACTCAACCTCAAGTTTTTGGCACAGTGAAGATACAATTGAAGGAATTTTTGAGTCTGAAAATGTTTTGGGTTTTTTTTGACGTGAAGTTAAGAAGTTATTAAAGTTAATTCTTTTCTTCAGGGGTAGGAAAACTATTACGAATCTTAAGAACTCTTATCACTTATTTATTTATTTTAACCATGGTAACTAATTCCTGTAAGCTTTGCATTAAAAATGCAGGAGGGGCCTCAAATCATCAACGTGGTCTGGAAGAAGGGATAGAAGTGATGCAGAAGGTGCTGTCTTTGGGACAGAAAAAATTTCCTCCCCCCCTCCCCCCAAGAGAGTAAGTGCTAATTCTTTACCTCAAGGAAAAGGTGAAGAAAAATCCAAAGTCAGGTGAAGTTTTTGAGAGCACTCTTCAGAGTGCCCTGAGCACTCAGGACCTCAGAGAGTAGACAGCCATCTTTGCAGGTCTGTTGAGCATTTTCTCACTAAAATACAAAGACTTTTTTTTTTTAAAGTGGAGTACCTCCTCCTTTTCTCTCCCAAACCAATACTGGAGGAATGCTAGGGTCTTGCAAGGACTTCTTTCGCATTGAAATATTTGAACAAATGTGTTTGGACTTTTAAATGGTACACAATTAGCCATGAATCATAAATGGATGTGCAATTTCAGAGGTATGCAGGGGAGGCCTCAACCTGTTTAATTTAACTTAATAATGCTGCCAATGCAGTTGTGTATTTTATAACCTTGTTCTGTGAAAATGTGTTTTTGTTTGGGAGTTTTCCCATTACCTTCTTGACATCTGCATGGTTACAGATGAATAGCCTGACCCAGTGCCCCAGCGGGGAGAGCGGCATGGCTGTGCTTTCAATAGGCATGTCACTGACAAAGGAAACATACGGAATATTTCATTCCCATCTTTGCAAGCGGTGCGCAGGGCTGTAAGGGCAGAGGGCTGGGGGCTTCACACTTCATGGTAGATCTGTAAGCTAGCCACAAGGTTTGCTGTGAGCCATCCAACTGCTCTTGCCGAAGGCATTGTACTTCGCGTGACACTGTATTTTGCTGTGGGACCAGAACCCCAAATGTAGAGCAAAGCCACTTTGGCAACGCAATATTAATAACGTGACCATGTGGTAGAGTTCACTGGGGTCGTGTTTCATTCCTTCCGATACGTGATACTAAGTGATGCTTTTTCTGAACTGTTTGGGCACTGGGGTGGTTGATATTTGGTGTTCTGCAGAGGCAGAAGATGTGAGCACAGATGCGAGGGTCCAACTGGAACATGCCTTGGGGTCTGTCTCCCCCTGTGACCGTTACCTCGCCTTTCAGAGCACAAAATGGGACCGACTGTTGACTGTCATCCAAACAGGACACCACGGTGTGTTAGCTTGTAAAGTGAGAGTTTGTTTTTCCTGCACCTCGGGGCTTTGGAGTTGCGGTAGGAAAGCGGGGACGTTTTGCTCCTGTTGCAGCAGCGCCTTGGATGAGAAGATGGTGTGAGTCAAGAGAGGACATCTGGGGAAGCTTCCTGCTCCATGTCTGTTGAAAGGACTTGGTGGTGTCTAGCTTCAATCCTTTCTTCGTTACTAAAATTTCATATAAGGGGTGTCCTGGCCATCTTTTTTAAATTCCATTTTGTATGGTTTTAAAAGTAACTCTTATTTCAGATGTTTCCTTGCTGTTTTTCTAAATGCTGATCCAGAACAGTAGCAAATATAGTTGATTCGCCTGGAAAAGCTAGGGGACACTGAAACCTGTGACTTTGATGTGCAGCCCTCTTTCTTTGGGGCAGTGGGTTTTTCTGTGTGGAGACCTGTCTGCTGTCCTTCACTTGGCAGAACTTGGTGAACTTGGTGGATCTGGCCTTCACTTGATTCTTAAACATAAATGCTGTGAAGGAGCCATCTTCTTTTTCAGGTACTGTTGTTGAAAGCCCTGGAAGTGTGTTGAGGTTTTAACTGGGGGAAACCTTGCCCAGACTGAGAAACATGCTTGTAACTCACAGCGGTTGTCTGAGCTTTTTCTCCAAATTAGGAGCCCTTGAACCTACTGAAGGGAGCCCCGTGCTGTTTGGAAGATTGATGTGTTTAGGCCCAGACTTATGCATTCTTTAAAGACATTTTGCAAAACGGCCAGCAGCAGCAATCTACAAACTGCTTGCTCATCTCTCTTGGTTGCAGTTGCACTCAAGTGGCTACCCTCTTGAGGCATTAAATGCTGACCCTGCTATGTTTGCTCTGGGTCTCTTCTTGGGGTCTTGGTGGTCCTAATGGAATTGGAGGGGGAAAAGCTGAGCTGGACAGAGGAAAGGATATGGTCCTATGTAAGGGGCCCTACTCTGAGAACGTAGTTGCTGGTGGTTTGGATCTGGACAGGCTTCTGCCTTTTGGTACTTTTTTTACTGCTGTTGGTTTTAACACTTGGGTTAAAAAAAAAAAAATAATGTATGTGCTAATATTGACCAAACTGTTAATATTTTACAGAACTAGTGTGAGTTTTTCTAGGTGTAGAAAATCCATGTCTTTTCCAAGGGCAAATCTGGCTCTGTGTTAAGTGTTTAGTGGTGGCATTAAATCTCTTCAATATCCAGCTCAATTAATCATTTATTTAGAATTTACTTGCTCTTGCTTGACATCTCATTTTTGAAAATTTCAACAAACAAACTAGTTTATGTGGTGTGTTTTTTTTTTTTTTTTTAACCTGCTTCCTGCAAAAACAGGTCTCTAGTTTCCAGACCAAAAATGTGCAGTATCTCAATGTTTAGGAGTTTTAAGCAGAGTTTTGATTTGTTTTGAGGATTAGAAATGGCAGTCGTCGATTGCTTCAGCAGAAGCCTCTGTGATTGTGCAGCAATGCCAGTTTTTCCTCTTCAAAAAAAATCTTTTTCAACTCTCCTAAGTAAATGTGCCAGTAAGATAAATCTACATGTTCAAAAGAGAAGGCTATTGTTTAAACAATAATATATCAGAAATCCTGCTTAAGGGTAGGACTGCTTGCACTGTCATTGTCTCTTCACTCACCTAAGATTTTTTTTTTACCCTAATAACTAACTGCATCAATGGGAGAAATCCTGTAACGCATCAGATTGATGCATATTTCCGAATACCATGGATATTTGTCTTGCCAAATATATTCCCCATTTCCTTCAGGCAAAGTGCATCACCTGGTCTCAGTTGATTGGGTGCCCTCAGGAACAGAGAATAGTGAAATAATAACACAAACATTTAAAAAAAAAAAATCCTTCCTAATGCTGTTTTTCAGTGAATTTTGCTCTGAGAATTTGATGTCTGGTCTGATTCTTTTTTGCTATAAAAGGGTCAGATTGATAATTGTAGGCCACTTTGCTGTGCAACTTACTCTGCCTGCCAGTTTGTCCTTTGGCATCTTCAGTGGGGTTAGACGACTTCTGTTTCATCTCTGCCCTGCAGGTGCCCGGCAGGAGAAATGGCTCCTGGGCTGACTCCTGGGCTGGCTCCTCGCTGGCAGTGTGTATGGAGCAGCTGAGGCCCTTCGGGCTTTTCTGTGTAAGGTATTTGGGAGGACTGGGGAGCTTTGTACAGCTTGATGTCTGGCTGCTTATTGTCTTAATGTCCATGCCAGACTAGTAATTTTTTGCCCATGTAAGCTTTGTTACCATGATAAATATAATAGAAACAAATGCTTCGAACTATAAGGAATGTGATGTGCAAGTAATCACAAAGTTGAGAAATTCTGCCCTATCGTGGCAATAAGAAATCCTCCTCCATGAACTTCAGTTGTGCCAGCGGAGAGTACGTAGCTATACATGTCCCACAGTATGGCAGGGCAACGTTTAGTTCACCTGCTTTGTTTCCCGCTGACTGCAAGATGTGTACTTGAACACTTGGGACTTGGACATCATACCTGTAACTGTCTGACAGCCTGCTGGGCCAGAATATACGTCCTGCTGTAGGTTCCTACTGCCTTTGTGATTTTGGGCTGTTTATAGAATACTGTGCAAATTGGCAAACATTTGTGGATGTCTATGTTTTGCTATGTCTGATAAAATCATGTTGTGCTCACTGGACACCCCCCCGCCCCATTTGTTGAGAGTACAGCTTTGATCTTTTTTTTTTCTGCCATCTTAGAGTAGTAAATATTAGTCATGGCAAAAATGGGTATGGAGTCACCTATGTGGAGCTGGATTTGTTGAATGGCTAAACAAGCAACAGGTACTACTCTGAACTTAAGCTGGCTTTTTAAAATAAGAGTTTGTGCCTTTTTTTTTTTGTCCTGCCTTGTTTGTTGTATTGCACCATTCAGGACTGACAGCATCTCTAAGGAGTTATCCCTGTTCTGGAGTACTTACATTAAACAGGCACTAGATAAATACAGGAATTTCACTGCTAGCTCCTGTGTGACCAGTCTCTGCCGTTTTTTTGCGCTTTTGAGGTACTGGGGAAACTGAGGATTCCATACCACGTTTATAATATATGTACATTTTAAACAAACCCCCACTTCTTTCAAATGAGGATAAATTAGTAGCCATTGTCCTGTTATGAAGAAAAGGACAAGTACTTAGTGCCTATAATCATTCATCTCATCTGTATGTAAGTTTTTAATTGTTGGTGCCCTTATTTAAACTACTATGTCAAATTGAAAGGTAGCTTCTGATTTTAAGAGATCAGGTGAATCACAGTGTGAGTCAACAGCGAAAATGCATGTATATTTTTACGTATGACCATTTTCAGTATTACGAAAGTCCTTTGGATCTCTGAATTAAAGCAAGAAAAAACATTGAGTAGTGGTACCCTGCTTCAGGATCTGAGCCCTGCCTGTATGTTTGCATTGCAGTGCAAGCCTTGTGTATGATAGCAGTGAGGTTCCCTGCCCAGATGCTGTTCTGTTGTACATCGATGGAAATCTGTTGGTATCTAGAGAGATCCAGCTTTGAAAGTTAATCTAAGGGCTTTGCTAAAAGTGTTTGAGACACAAGTGATGAAAAGTTTTAAAGTTTGGTAAAGGGGGGGGCAGAAGGATTCTTGCAGCGGAACAGTGCTGGCAGACACTGTTTTTGGGGCTGATAGTCCTTAAGTGACCTGCTCTCTGCAAAATTATTGGGGAAGCCTTAAGGTCTGCATTCCACATTTTGCTTCTCTCCTTTTGGAGCTCAAACGCACATGCAAGGCCTTAAGGGGGATTGCTTCTTAACCTGTCATTATGAAGTTGTCTCTTTTTTGGTTTAGATCTCCCTGAAGTGCATAGGATGTTAGAAATATGCAGCATTGCTCTGTATTTTCTTTTTATTTTAAAAGCAGTTAGCACATAGTGGTTTTTTGGTTTTTATTTTTGTTTGTTTCGGAGAGTATAGGCAGATCATCCAAGAAGCTTCAGGCAATAACAACCAAGAGTTAGTGTGACTAAAAACGCGAACAGCCCCTATTCTGCTGCCATCTTCTCAGCAGCAACAGCGCATTGCTGGTGCCTTAGAAAGGCTCTTTGCCCCAGATACGCAACTCGGAAGCTCAGAAGGAGGAGATTCTGTTACAGCTTTTCTTCACCAGCTTTTCAGGGCTCTGCAAATGACTTTCATTAAGTTTTCACACAATAGCCAAGGGCTTTTGTGGAAGGACTAGACTAGAAACTCATCACACTTACTCCCTTATGTTGCATTCATTCAGACAAGGCAGTTTCCAAAACACCGTGGCGGCTGAAGCACAAGAGGCATCTTAAACATTGAAAGTCTTGGTCATATTTTAAGCATTTTTAACTGTTCAAAAGATACTATCTGTGGAGAGATTAATGAGCAATAAGTAAACTATGTTGGATCCAGGCTTCCAGAATGCAGTTTAACTGCTTCAGATTTCAGCATACTCATTTAATCACTGGGTTACTGAACGCTTTCTCCG
>VZTL01077414.1:0-14664 GCA_013400535.1 Scopus umbretta | reverse complement strand
GGGGGGGGGGGGTATGCATGCGTGTGTATGGGAAGCATGTACTTTTATACAAAGAACTGTGAATGAAGCTTGAGGATACTGCCTTCGTGTTGCCTAAACAGTCCTGCTTTAGATGACCCCCTGCCTTAATTTCCTTTCAAGAAGATTGTAGATAGGTCTTGCTATCGCTTACACTCGATTACTTCAGCGTTCACTTCCCCTATGTGATTTAACATGCGCAAGCTTAATTACTCTTTTCTGGCCTAAGGAGAGGTTTCCTTTCAATAATTACCTTCACTGCCCTTTACCCTTCTGCACGTTAGTTTGTTTGGAGAAACCTAGTTGCTTGGTAAGCAACTCCAAACAAGGCAGTGCCTGGAGCTGTCTTGGAAACGTAATTTATACCTTTTTACATAGCATGGTAAGCTTCAGTTTGCTGAAACCCAGCTACTAGATGTACTGAATTAGCAAGCTCTGAACTTTTCTCCCTTAAGTAAGGGTGGTATGAGTTCAGCAGAAAAGCGCCAGTTTACACTACACTTCTATACTGTAGTGGGGCAATACAGGTAAAAAGGAAAGGACATTTAAGTTAGCAAATAACATCCATTAATTCAACCATTTCTTTTCACTAGCAGCTGTTGTTTAGTCATGCACTACTTAAATGTCAAAACAGAATGACTCCTTAGGAGATGAATGTGATGCAATGCTGCCAGACTGATTGCTCCTTGTGATAGCAAAGAAATATATATTTAGTCTTGTGGAAATTTTTCAGGATTATATCCTTCCAATTGCTCCTCATGCTGTCCTTCCTAATATGGAGGGAAAAAAAAGAAAATATGAATAGTAAAGACCAACAGGAATAAAGCACATAAATTCTTCGTTAAAATCTTTTTCATTTTAAGTCGGTGGTAGTTAGTGGAGGTATGACCGATAATTTCTTGGAACGGGTGGTACAGAATTAGTTCCAAAAGCTTTGTCTTCTGCAGTTTATATTAATCTGTATGTTACACGAAATACAATCTGATATGTCGAAGGGATGGGGATGCTTCCTTCTCTACCATGTTTACTGTAAATAGTCCTTACATTATTGCAGCTGATTTTGTGGTAAATGTAGTGAAAAGTAGCAAAAGGTTCCATTTGTCTTGGACCCCTGAATATCTAGTGTTCTTATTAAGTTGGAATAATTATTTAGCTCTACTATTAATTACACAGCAAGTAAATATATTTGTAAAATTGACTGTTTTCATGTATGTGGAAAAAATAAGCTGTTTTGAATATGACAAAGCTATGTATGTTTTTACATTACACTGCCTTCTTCATTATATCCTGATGTTTGTTTAAAAACAGACAAAAAGAGATCATGTTCTGAATGTTTTCTTGCCTTTTATTTTAAGGTAATCCCTTAACACTATTCTCTCATCTGTGGCAGGATTACTTGTCCCTCAACTAAAAGTTAAAATAATTACTACATCTGCTTTATATTTTTTAGGTTTGGTAATGAATATAAGACACATTGGTGTTTCTTGTGGGATCTGACACTATAGCAGAGTATAGTAGTAGCAGAGCACTACTTCATTTCTGGTAGCTTAAATACCGATGTTAATAGGTGTATTGTTATTAAAAATGAAAAGAAGCTATGGTTTGCCAGTTTAGGTAAAAACCTTTTCACACTTTCTACTTTCAGGGGGTTATTTTTTTTTTTTTACGGTATTTTCACAATTTTACTGGTGATAGATTGGAAAAATTAATGTGTTGATGGTAGTAAATGATGAAATGGGTAACGGGGAAGACAGGGTGTGACTAGCACTAAGGTGTCCATATTGGGGCAGGTTTCAAGCTGCATGGCAAGTTCTGCTGGGCCCAATTTACTCATTCAGTAAAACCAACGGTCTTTCAAGGTAAAATAAACTGGACTTCTTTGAAATAAGTGAGAACAAGAAAAACCGGATCTCTTTATTAATGGAGCTTGGGAGGGGTATTCTTTGGCCACCTTGCATCCATTATAGTTGTCTTCATGATAACATAGATTTATACATCAAAAAGGAATTTACATTGACCGGTGGCTTTTGAGTAAGCTAGAGTGTATTACCTTGCCTATAGGATAGCTATGATGTAGTAAAAATGTGCCCGTGTCTATTGTGTGGAGATAGCCAAGGAGACAAGTGTTCACAAGCCCAGTTTTATTCTTGGAGTTCATCTGTAAAATGCATATTGCTGGAAAGATGCATGTGCTACTTCTGTCTACAAGCATGCTAGAAATACAGGTGGATTACTTGATTGCCTTTTGTGGGTCCCTTGCTTTTCCATCACACATGCGCTTTAGATGTGTTTATATAAAAAAAAAAAATTGATCCTATGTACATAATTAAACTTGATGAGCCTTAATCTCAGTTGCTGAGAGTGTGGGCTGGATAGTTAATGTGGTAGGTCTTTGTTTTTCATGTAAATACTTGTAATGTTCTGCTTGCATTAAGTATGCCCTTTTTTTCTTGACAGTTTAGTGATTAAAATCTACTCAGTTTTAAATAGGTGTAGTCATGTGAATACTGAGAACAGAGTTAAACTGAAGAGAGAGAACTTAACCTTTTCAAGAAGATTACTAGTAGTAAGCCCTTCTTTGACCTCTTACTTATAATGGCAAGCGATGGCTATCAGGTTGGGTTTTTTTGCTGAGGGTTTCTGTGCAAGATTTCATTTGCTTGTATACGTTTTCCTTAAAAAGCAGAAAATATGGTAATTTTTATTGGTTTATATTTTCTGGGTCAGCAATGGTATATAGTGTGATTTTTATTCATGTTAGGGCAGAATCCAGAAGTCCAGAGCAGTACCACTAAATTTGGTTAGCACAACTAATCCAGTTTGGATGTGATTTCTAACCAACAAAGTCATGCTGGCGAGTACCTGTGATGTCTGGACAGGTTTTTTCTTGGGGAGGGGTGTGTGTTTTTGGTTTGTTGGTTGTTTTTTAGGGGTTTTTTTGGTTGTTTTTTTTTTATTTTTTTTTTTTTTTTTTAAGACCATAGCAGTTTAAGTACTGAGGTTCCCCTGCTCTGGATGCTGAGCCATGCAATTGGTGAGAGGCAAGCCTTACCCTATGCAAGTGATACTTGGAGCTGTGTCTGGGGCTTTGGGGGGCATGGGAGGGGCTGGGTCTTGTTTTGCTTTTTTACATTGTATTGCAGTGGCATATTGTTGCGTTATATTGCAGTTTTATCAGATACTTTTGTGAGATTTTTGTCAGCATGGTCTGAATTTGGATTGTAGCTGATGCATTGGATGCACTTAGGATGACATCTCATGCTTATTTTCAGAGTTTCAATTACTTTTCTTGCTCTTTGCTGCTAGAGAGTGGTCCATCTTGAACTGCTGTGGTAAATAATCACAGAAATTGTCAATAATATAACAGAACTTGAGAGCAAACTCCTGCTTGATCAATGTTGAAGCTCTGTCAAGGTCAGCGATACAACACGTTCTGATAAAGGCTTGTGAACAGGCTTTCCAAAATTGTGTGTTTGGAGTTAGGCCTTCAAAACAAAGTCATGCAGCCGTCTGTTTTTTTTTTTTTTCCACCCCCTTATCTTTTAGTACAGTTACATCATATTTTCTTGTAAGAGGAGGATGCAAGAACACCAGGTAGGACAGGTTATAGTCACGTATTATTTGTTGGGGCTTTAATTCAGCGGTCTAAGGTAAGACTCAAAGAGACTTTGGTGTATAATGCCTAAATAGGCAGTCTGATTTTTGAAGAGCAGAATCACTGAGTACTGCTGCTAGATTACTGTTTCTGAAAGGCAAGTTACTTCCTCGACTATGTCAATACAGACATAAGCAGCTAACTCTTCAGCATATTTAAAAAAAAAACAAACAACCTCTAGTCTAAGCTGATTTAGACTCTGTTGCATTTTGCCTAGACTCTTGAAGTCTTTATAGCAAATGGTGCTTGTTAAAGAATGCCTGCTAGATACGTAGGTAGTGTAGAGAGGAAGATTTTAAACCATTGCTTTTTATGGTTGCTCAGATTGGTGTTAACAATAAAAACATCTTTGTTCTATATTCCCTCTTCGTGTTGTGTGGGGTTTCTGTCAGTCACTAAAAGGTTATTCCCATTTTCTTGCAGGGGAGAGAGTGTTTTGGAGATTACCAAAGCCTCAGCCTGTGGTTCTTTGACATGAAAAATACCCTCTGATTATGATTTTGGTAGTTTTTTGGCTGCACCTTCTATTGCTGGGCCCGTCTCCTGGAAGGAAGCTGCCCATATGCTGCCTTTCACAGGGTGAGGGCATTTCCAAGACAATGGAGAGAGACGGCAGCGCGCTGGAGGGCTTGGACCATCCCTGGCCGGGTGATGACTTTGTTAGGTGGTGGTTGGACCTGATGCTCCCCACTCACCCCTGTTCCCTTCACCTCACGTGCTGGGTGCCCCACAAAAACCAGTGGCCACGTTCGTTAGCCAGCCGCTCAGGCTGGTTTGGAGTGGGAAAGGGCTAGGCGACTAGGTTTCCCCAAACTAGCCTGCACCTATGATGGTGACTTTTCAATGGTGTTTTCTTAAAACTGTTTTGTTTCCTATTTGTGGCTGGGAGAGAAGTCCTTCAAGAAAAGAGCTGCTGTTTGCTCAAATATTGCAAGTCTCTATAGCATTTCTGTTAAGCAGAGACTGCCTACACTGCTGAAAAGCAGAGGTAGTTCTCAAATGTCCTGTTTAATATACAGCCATCGGTATTAGATCAGTTTGGTCATAAATAATGGAGTACAGATTACATTCGCGAATATTAAATGCAAGCAGATATTTAAGTGTATGCGAGGCCACTAAACCCAGCAGGGTATATACCTTAGCCTTCGCAAGCTGTGATTTTCAGACAATGCCAGTGTGTCATGTGCAGTCTCAACAAATTAGTTCCCTGCGTTACCCAGTCCTTTCTCAGCTGCCTGCCTCGGGATGCTCAGGGATGTTTCATCGACATGGGTTGTTCCAGTTGCCTTCGTTTTGGGAGCTGCTGGCTTGCAATGGATTTGGGGGAGCTGCTGCGGTTATGCCAGCTTTAAGACTGCCTGCATTTTTTTTTTTTTTTCTTGACGTAGCAAAGGACTTACAGCAAAGAGCAGGCACAGTAAACTTAAACTTCTTTTTATTGACAGTAATATTTAAAAGCTAAAATGTAACAGTATTTCAGTTGTGAATACATGGAAATTGTGTGTACTGCTTAATGTGTTTCAGAAATCCCTGTTACTTTTCTTCCTTAAATACAAGAAAACAGGCGTGTAATGCCTCATTGAAAGAAGCCTGTAGGGGTGCTTTGTGAGGGTCTTAATTAAGGGCTTTGAAAGACTAAACAAAAGGAAAAAGAAAATGCTACAGGGTTATTGTTATTCCAGCCCATTGGCTCAGCGAGCTGACCATCCATTGGTGCCTTCTGTCCATTTGGGAGCTGAATGACACTTTTGTTCGTGGTTAACAGAGGTGAAAGAAGCCAATTATTGGCTGTCTTTTCCACAGGGCAGCTGCAGACGGATTTCACTGCAGGCAAATATGGACTTTTCTGCCACAAGGATGGTTGTGATGACAGTTATTTTTGTGGAATTGTATGAAAGAAAACAGATTTCTCCTCCCCCCCCCCAGTGACTTGTGTAGATGTTTATTGAAAACTACTGTGAATGTGCTGGCATGGAATGGGAATCTGTAAAGGGTTGGATTCCCCACACTAACAGTATACTCGGCTTTTTCTCTGGGCGTGTGAGAGAGGGTTTTTTTCTGGTTTTCTTTTCTCTTTTTTTTTTTTTTTTCTTTGCAGTTGTAGTTAATTTTAACTATAGGGTTTTTCTAATTGGTGTACAGTGTGCATTAACCCTCCTATGACTGCCAGTTCAGACTGTGCTGGCTGCTTTGTGTGCTGTAGTGATGGAGGGACAACATCTGCAGGTTAGCAGGAAGTCCTACAACAGCAAAATGTATGTCTGTGTTGCCATTAGGGTCCTCAGAAAGTGTCTCTGTGCATGAAACTTGCCACCCCTTCTCCCACATCTCTATTGGTTGGTCCATTATAAAATTTTTCCCACAACCCTTGCTTTTATAATTCAAAATGTATTCCTTTCCCCCCAGTTTTTCTTTGTTTGAGCCTCTAGTTGTAGTTGAAATGTGTGAAAAGACTTGGTGATGAAGAACCAGGTTCACCAACTGTTTGGATTCTGGAGAAGTCTCCTGCAGTGTGGGGCAAATTTTGAGTAAGGACCAGCATCCCAGTCAGAGTTGATCCATCTTAGTTTGTTACGCTGGAAAACTTCTCGGCATGTTAGTGGCTCAGGAGGCCTGTTGGTGGTTATGGTAGGTTGCTTGTGGTTGCCTCTGCGTAGCCATCTAAAATCTGACTTTAGGCATAGTTCATAATAATACTGTGGCAGGGGGAAGGGAAGAAAAAGGTGGTGTTCCTCATCTTACGTGGCTTTCTGCTGCAGGTGAAAGGAGTGTCTGCCTTTTGTCCTCCAACCTTTGGAGGTGGAAGCACTATTCCTCCTTCATCTCTTGGTGCATACAGAGGAGTTTTTATGATTTCAGTTGGTTTATCTTCTTCATCCAGACTGATTATTTTCCTTTACAGATTTTGTTTTTTTTAACTGGATGGCTTGTTACCTGCAGACGTGACTGTTCCTGCCAGTTTCCACTATGCTGACAAGCCACATCACTTGAAATTAGCTGTACCCCCTCTTGGGCTTAGCACAGCAGAGGCAGCTTCTCGAACCATTGGGGGATGCGGCTCTACAGGCACTTGTCATCTGTTGGCTGGTGTCAGCGGTAGGGCCATACCTCTGCCAAGTTCCTGAGAACATACGAGATGCCTACACACGCAGTGCTGTGAAGTTGCCTGCACGACGCTGGCAGTGATGGCTACGCATGCAGATGCCTTGGCAATGACAAGGGTGAATGTTTCCTGGGCGCGGGGACCTGGCTCGTCTGTCGGAGGGAGCGGGCGAGCAGCCCAACTCTTGGGAAAGCAATGTCGTGCAATCTGATGCTCCAGCAAAGGAGGGGTCTCTAGGTGCGAGACCCTGCTTTGCCTGGTGGGTGGCTGGGGGAGAGGGCTTCGTCCGAGGGTTACTTGCAGAAGTAGAACTAATCTGTCTGTCCTGGGAGAAAGGAACAGTTGGTGGCCAAATTCCACACCCCCCAGTCCTCATAATGCTAGCTAGCTTTTTACTACAGACTTTGGGAAAGAAAATCCGCCGTTATGTATGTAAACACCACAAGTGCTGCTGTCACTGTAAGTCCTGGACTTTGATGCATATCGAGATGTACCAAGACATATCAAAACAGCAAATGCAGGTTAAAAAAATTAGTAAAAGCTATACAACTTTGACTACGAAGGAAAGAGTTGTATTTTTTCACAAGGCAAAGCATACATGAAGTTTTGCTTCTTGAAATGAAATGTGACCTCTGTGATTAGTCAGCTAAGAAAGAGATAATTCCCGACATTCTCATTATACAAGAAAAAATAAAATTGAATTCAAATACTTTCTTGATGTCCCTTTTTCAGTCCTGTACTGTTGAAGTAGAAGTTGAACCTGTAGCTCTTAAGAGTGTCCTGGTAGACACTGTGCAGCTTTCATTTTGATTCATGTCTAAGGTTTGCTGGAAGGTAAGGTGGATGCTCAACCCGTGTCTTCATGCATGTAAGGGACTTGGCCTTACATCTCAGATAAATCAAAAAGAGGAATGTAGCTGAAACCAGTATAACCCAAAAGGATGGGAAGCTCATACGAAGCTAGCAAGGTTATTTGGATTCTTGTATTTAGCTATGTGTCTTGTCAATAGGCAACAACCCTTGCTTTGCCATTTGTTGAAAGTAGGATTTCCCTGGGTGAAACGCAAGGCTTGTATGTTAGCACACATGAACACTGCCACATGGGGAGACTTCAGAAGACTTCAGGCAGACTTTAGTCCTTCAAATGTCATAAAGTGGAAATTACTTTTCTGTTAAAATACTATGCAACAATTGATGATCAAGAATTTCCAAAACCTAAGTTTTTACATCTTATCAAAACTGCTCATGCTTTGTCAGCTACTTCAAGATGCCTTGAAAATTGCTATGTAAAATCATGTTTGGTTCTATAAAAGCCATTCCAGGTGCTGCCATGAGATCTATTTTGACACTAGAAAGCTGTACCATGTGCTTTTAGTTTTCCCACAGTATATAGATAATTATAGTGCTGTACTGCAGGAAAAGATTTTTTTTTTCCAGAAATAATTTTTAGTTAAATCCAAGTTACATGTTATATGTAAGTGAAAAAAATTCTTAAAGCTGTTTTGTATAGGTTTGGACTGATTGAAGTGTTTACATTTTGTCTTCTGGCTTAATTGTGTCAGTGACTGTGTTCATACACCAATTTTGTTTTGCTTTTTTGCTTTTAGTCTTCTAAAAATGTAGGGCTTACCCAGACTTTTGAGGCTCTGGTTGCTTTCTAAACATTGGGTGGGACAGACTAGGAGACCAAAATAAACCAGAAGAAAATGAATAATATTCAAAGTACTTAGAGTTACTAAAGTTGGCAGTTTTATGAAATTGGATTTGTAGCTATTTGTCCTCCTTTTGCAACAGAGCAAAAACACAGTGAAAATGCAGCAGAAGATTTTTATATGAATAAATGTGTGTAATGATAGCACTGCTTTTCTATCAGAGTAAACAGATTTAAGTGCTGGGCTCCGTCTGGACAGCTCAGAAACAGCAGCAGCTTTATCCTCCCCGTTCCTCTCAGAGATGCAGAAAAGATTATTCTCCTTTGAACCTGGAGCTTGGGAAGGGGAAACAACCTGTCCAAACCCACAAAATGAGTCTCTGCTGGGGCAAGGAACTGAACCTCGACGGGTCTGTGTCCGGAGTTGTAACGGGGAGCTCTTGGTGTGCAATGTTGTAGTAAATACTGTGTTGCTAGGTGGAGCGATATGTGGTGTCCTTGGAGTCCAAAGGGTGAGCCTGGCTTCCTACACTCCTCTTGAGGCCGTTTAAGTTTTACAGAATTGCCCTTGAAGCTGTTAAATGGAACAAAATGTGCCTTGAAGGTGTTTGTGGGTATGCAGCAGGGACCTGAGACTGGAGGGGGCAACCTAGATCTCATTAAACTGGTTAGATTACATAGTTTGGTGATGTTCCTAGTGTTACAGCAATGGTTGTTCACAGAAGTTTTCAATAAGGAAAAAATGCTTGAGAACTTCCTCCATAGTAATGAACAAAACCTTGGCTTGGTTGTGCATGAAGCGTCTGTGTCAGCTTTAGCAATGTGTGCTTTAAATTAAAACTCGGATGTGTCTCTAACCTGGGGCTGCCTTAACTCATTAAAGAAAAATCAAAGCTATAGAGTCATTAAAAAATGACATGGTTACCTTTGTGGTTGATGGTTCAATATGATTCTGCGATGTTAAGGACAGTGCTTGCAACTGGCAGTTCTCCCCTATTTTAACTTCCTTGCAAACATAGTGTTAAACTTTATTTACTTAAAACATGACAAATACCTTTCTGTAAAATTTCTTTAGGGAAACTGGTGTTGATTTCATTGCAGGCATAGCTACATGTTACATTTTCTTCTAGTGCGAAGTTTCCACCATCTCCTTTCCTCTTTCCTACTACCATAGTAGTCTGTTGCTCTTCAGTTTCTCTGAGGCCACGCTATATGGAAGACGGCTAACCCCACCTGATTAAAAAAAAGTAGGCCAAAATTCAGAAGTGTTTTTGTTTAAATCCAGATTATAATAATGATCTGATTACAGAATGCTGCCCATAAATAGTTCCACCGTGAAGGTGGAAAGCAATGGGAATATAAGCCAATTTCCTTTGTCAGAAAGAAACCATCATCACGCAACTACACTCTGGATGGTGTAGCAGGTTGAAGCCTTAAGCATGTAACCTGTTGCTGCATTCTTCTTTTCCCTTTGTGTGGAGACCTATGGATTAAAAAAACCAACCAACCAAAAAGAAAAAACCCTTCTGCTTGCCTTCAGTGGATTTTACAAATAATCTCAAGTCTTGCCAAAACCAATGGTTTTAATGAATGGTTTACATGCATGTGTTTTGGGCTAAGATCATAGAATTGTTAAGGTTGGAAAAGACCTCTGAGATCATCTAGTNCCTACTCCTGCTGGCCACACTATTCCTGATACAAAGTTGATGCCACGTTCAGGCCCCTTACCTGGAGAGCTCTTACTCCAGCCAGTTTACTGGGACTTCTGTTAAATGATAGGAAGGCATTGAAGTATTCCTTATAGTTTCCTGTATCTGGAAGACAGGTCAGTGAAATACAAAAGTATCACTAATAGGAGGGCAGCATTTTGAATGCTTGCACCCAAAGGCTCCACTGCTAGGGTTACAGCTTGCTTTGGCTTCATGTGTAGCCCAAGCTGTGCTGTCTGGAGACAGGAGATAAAGTGCAGAAGACATGCAATCAGCATAAAATAATGACATTGCTTAGCTTTGATCCCCCTCAACAACTGTGCTAGCTGCAGGGCATGATGAGTCTGCCTGGCAAAGATGCTGTGCAGTGGTCCTTTGAAAAAAGTTGGTCCTTACAGATTTTAACTGCTCTGCTGCTCTCCTGGAGTCCCCCTGTAGTCTGTGTTACCTCAAGTGGCTTTAAATCCAAGGTGATTATCACCAAACACTTGTAATGACTTTTCTGATGTTTTAATTTCTAGTTACTCTTGGCGTTGTGGATAACCATGTTACTTTTTATAAATGATTTTTAAAAACTTTCAGGTTGGAGGGCAGCTGTGCTGTAACCATGCTGAGAGCTTCCCTACCAGCAGTTTGGGTGGTAGCAGGACATAAAACATTCGTTACAGATCGGGGATGTGGATGATCTGGGTTCCCACTCGTTTTTGTCTGTGGACTTCTTCATGGTCTTGACAGGTTGATTATTCCATTTTGTGATGAATACTCCTCCTATACCTATGAGTATCTCGGCACAGGCTTCCCCTCAGACTGCTTGATTAATGTGCCTGTCACAGTCATAGCCTGACTTTTTTTGTTGTTGTTGTTAATTCAGTTCCCTGGCATTACTGTATTTCAGAGAGTAAATAATTATATAAACCATGAATAATGCATAATTTTACACTCTGCTATAAATAATGTCTAACTATGAAGGGAAATNTTGTTAATTCAGTTCCCTGGCATTACTGTATTTCAGAGAGTAAATAATTATATAAACCATGAATAATGCATAATTTTACACTCTGCTATAAATAATGTCTAACTATGAAGGGAAATACACTTGTACTAAAAGACATTTTGTTGCCTCCTTAGCTTACAGTAAGCCCTTCCTTCAGCCTGTAATCCGCACCAAACGTGTGGCTCTTAAAAATTAACCAAAGAGCATGTTAACTTGCGTTGTATTCCTATTCCAGGATATGATCTCTTTCATAATAATGCAGTGGAATTTTTTTCTGGGTTAATTCCCCACCATGTGTCAACATAGTCCATTAACCGTATGTGTGATTGCTTAATGGCTGGCCTGGAGTGATTCAAATACCAGTTCAAAATAGGTCTTTGCATACAAGTATTGTTCTCACTAAGATCTTGATGATGGCTTGATTGGCACATGAATAGGGTACATTAGAGCTAGTTACTGTGTCTGAAAGAAAGCTAAGACATCATGTTGGAAGAAAAAAACCCCAACAGGTTGATGTGACATGGGAAGGAGGAGGCAGGAGAAATTACTTACAAATATGGTGAGGGAAAGAGGGGGATGTTACTTCTCTTGCAGGAACAGACCTGTCTGAAATTTTTCAGCCTTTCTGTGGCTGTCAGTGAAAATGTTGTAGGTCCTGCTCCAGCGAAATGCTAAAAGCTTACTGGAATCAACAGGATTTATATGTTTTTTTTGGTATTTGTACTGAAAAAGGGCTCAGTGTACCCCTATTTCCTAAAACTTCTGAATATCTCAATCCCCTTTAATAGCCAGGGTTGGTGGGTAGTCTGAAGTTTGATGGCTTCCATAAAAAAGCAGGTTAAGTGGTTTTTCCCCAAAGTGAGTGGTCACACAAGTGTTCCAGTTAGTCTGAGCCACAGAAAAGTGGATGGAAACACTGCGTATAAGCTGCTTGCATAGCTGTAACTTCTTTCTACCACTACCAAATGGAATGAACCTACACATCGAGCAAACGAGAAACTGTCCGAACAGTCTCCTGTCCTGTTTCCTTGCTAAAAAAAAAAGGAGGGGGGCTGGAAATAAAGGTAATTAATGTCTTTTGAAAAGGACATGGTGGGTAGTAGTTGGGCATAGCACATGAGCAGCATTGCACAACTGGAGGGGGCTCCAGGCTCTGCTGATGACTTTGGGCAGGTTACTTCACCTCTGCGTGCCTGTTTTCCCTCCCGTGCTGTTTGTCTTGTCCATTTAAGCAGCAAACTCTTCTAGGTGAGGAGTGTCTCCAACTGTGTGTTTGTACAGCACCAGTCACGTTGACATGTTGAACTAGGGCCCTTAGCTTCTTGTTGCAATACAAACAACAGATGATAAGATGTTGTGTTCATTAGAGAGATAGCATAGGTACTTAGGAAATGGCAAGTGTATTTGCTGGGTGGGAATGCAACCTGTGTCTTATTTAGCCAGTCACAGCAGATGTTGACTAAGGCTTTAAGTATTTGGATATTTCCTTTCTTGCAAGAATGTTTCCTAGAAGAAGTGCAAAAGGAAACATGCTCATAAATTATAAAATGGCATGGCTGGTAGGCTTTTTGTGACTGCAAACCAGGCTGTGAATACAGACCAGGTTTCTGTGCTTTTTAAGTGTTGGAGGTCTCTGTGATCGTGTCAGAGGCAGCGGGACTATACTTTTTTGTATTTGTTTGATTATTGGGGAGAGATGGAGTCACAAGGAGAAAAATCTAGATTAATGTGAAAATTCATTTCAAATCTTCCATTTTGTTTTATCATTAACAGCTTTGTCCGTGTTAAAAGGAACAGTAGATGAAGATCAGAAGGAGAAAAATGTGTTGGGGCATGGCAGTAAGGATTGAAGGATAAGGGATAGTTCATACTGCAGAGTCTTGGCTGTTGGCTACCTAGGGGTGCCCTCAAGCTGGGCCCTTCCCTCTGGGACTTGGGCACTAGTAGTTGCGCAGGCCTTGTCAGAAGATGGGAGAATGTAAATTTTAAATACAATACCAGTCTAACACACTGGGGCGTCGGTGTGCTATTACCATGTAAATGTTAGCTAATAGTGTAGGCTGAGGTAGACAAACCTTGCAGTAGTAGATATAGGTAGTATACAAAAAGTAAGAAATTAATTACTCAGTGTATTACTTTAACTTTTTTTAAACTCAAACACTATTGCAAGCTCAAAAACTTTCCAAGCGTAGGCTCCTCTGTAAACATCATCTTTCCTGTTCCTGAAATTTGTTTGCCTCCTGTTCATGATTTCTAGCTGTTGGGGTTGGCATGTCTGCGTGTAACATAGATCCTTGAATTTTAGCTGTACTCATTGGATTCACAGTGCAGGTAATTACCATTCAAAGCAGTAGTTGTGAGGTGATGCTTCTGGAAGAGAATTGTTTGCTTCTTGTTATCAGGAAGATACAGTAAAACAAAACAAAACAAAAAACCCCAGACTCTTTTTAATTGAATTAATTTAATTAGAACTTAAGTTCTGATCCTCTAGGCTTTCTATGCTTTCATTACATACCGAATACAATTAAGACACGGGACACTATTAATGCAAACTCATTTACTCCGTCCCTTCAGTGGTTTTATGTTCATCCTGAAGGAACTGGTTAAATGGGAAAGTAGTTCTAAACCAGGGATGTAATTCAGCTCCTGGTCCCCCTGGGACTGGCTGCTGAGGTGTGCGATTTGGTTGAAAATTACATGGGTTTTCATCATGTGAGCGTGTTCCTACAAGGGAGTTCGGCACCAAATCTGTTTCTTCAAGACTGTAGCACCACAGTACAACTGATATTGGTCTGACCTTGAGTTTCCCTGATTTCTCCTCTCCCCTCTGCCTGCCTTCCGCTCCAGGTCCTCCGCTCTTCCTTGCTGCCACAAAACTAGGCAGTTCTCCTGGTTAATGCAGATGTGACCTGGACCGAATTTGAAGCACTTACTGTTGCGTACAGCTACATATACTTCTGTCCTTTTTTTTTTTTTTTAATAAAGAATTGTTGGTCTGGTATACTAAGAAAAATATCTGTTGCTTTGTCTTGTCGATCTTCATCGATGTTAATGTAATTGGGACATTATCCACATATCAATGGTCCTAGTGGTAATGGGTGGCTAATTGTTGTTGAGTATTTTCCAGTCTCACGTTGACTTGCATTTGCAATAACCTGACTTATTTAACATCGTTTCTAAAAATATTAACGGCTCCAGCTTTTCCTAGTACTGCTGAAGCTGGATCAGGGTTACTACTCAGGGAATTTTACATAAGATTGAGACCTTTTACCTAATGGTTTTGTACAAGTAGGTAGGAGGGCTTTATTCAAATATGGATAGCTCTGCCTAAATAATTTTGTAAGTGTTATAATTAAATAACTCGGTGGCAGAGGGCCCAGACCTTGGAAAAGACTGAATGGAGCCTACAGTATTACATGCTATTATCTATCAGCAAACAGGTTAAGCTTGCTCAGAGGGAGTATTTTATAGGATTTTAAAGGTGCCTTGTTGAAACATGATCTTCTTTCCTTCAACAAACACTCCTCTCTCTCT
>VZTL01077408.1:11793-26028 GCA_013400535.1 Scopus umbretta | reverse complement strand
AAAATAATTTTAGCTTCCTTTTTTTTTTTTTTTTTTTTTTAATTTTCCAGGGCTGACCTCAAAATAGTTTTTCAAAAATCAACATTAGCTGATGTCTCAGAAATCTTTGTAGGCATGGAAAATGATCAAAATACTGTGCACTTTTCGCCTAACAGAGCACAGCTCTGCTTTAAATTCTTCTGAAACAATGATTAGTTTTTAGACTCAAGAGGCTACTCTGTAGAATTATGAGAACCAAAAGGGGGGGAGGGGGGGAGAATGAGAGAAAATTAAAAACCAACTAAATTTACTAAAGAAAAAACGGCTTTCATTTTCACCCACAAGATGGTGCCACTTCCTCAACTCAAAGTACAATTTTCCTTTGAAAACTGTATAAAAATGACACTTAGCAAATTAATCCCCATGAAAAGGGTGATGGAGTGCAGAAGTCCTACTAGTGCCTTTAAAATAGTGTTTAAATGAGATTTAAATGACATATGGTCCTTGTGCTGGCCCTCTGCACAAGAGTAAGATACATCCAGACATAGCCTTTTAGTGCATATTGTCACTGCTAGCTCTTAGAGTCACAGCACCCCGTCTGAGTGGGTTTCTGTTTCTTTCTGTGCACCATAAAAAAATTATTTAGCAAATTTCAAAGCATTATATCTAAGGAAATGTACTGAAGATGGGTGATTTGTACAGATATAACTACAATTTAAAAAGAGTGGGGTTGCCAATGTGTGGCTGAGAACACATCTGAGAGCCTTCGTTGATGGGAATGATTAATTGGGTGGAAAGCTACCAGCTACCAGCTTTCCTTTAGGTTGCTGCTGGGTTTACAAAATTGGCAGACAGGAAAAGAAAACAAAACACTTCTAACTTTTAAGCTAAATGCACAGAAAGAGTGAAAAGAAAGAATATTCACAATATTGTTTTTATAGTCATTTCAGAAGACCTTTTGGGATGGTAACTGCTGTTTATTATTATTTTTACCTCATTACAAGTGAAAACCTGAAAGAGTAAGAAAAAAATTTACAGTTTTGTGTAACACTTCACCTGTAAAATTATCTTGAAGTCAGATACTGAAAGAGTAGGAGATGGCAAAAGAGACAGTCCCTTGGCAGCTGCCTATCCCCATCCTTGGCTCCCCTTTGCTCATCCCTTTTCAGTCCCTCTGGACGCCCTGGGCTTTGCCCTCTTCTCCCATCCATACTGCAACATCTCCTACCTCTTTCCCTTGTGGCCTCCCCTCTCTGCTTCTCTTCACAATTATTTAGTAGCTGCTTCCTCTGCAAGGCACCCAAAAAAGTGCAGGGGAGCAAAACAGTGTGGAGGGTCTCCCTGCTTTTATTTGGGGTTTGAGTATTCCAAAAATACTGCCTAGGGATGTGAAAACATTGGGCAAACTTGCCCATGTGCATCATTGCCACTCCAACACATGATGAGAATATGTTTTAATTTACTAAGAATAGAGGTGCAATTGTGTGTTTTATCATGTAAATCCTAATCTGTATTTAAGGTGGAAAAATCAACATTTTATTTAAATGGATGGTGTGCCTGATTCCCACTGAAAGTGAAAACACATAGGCTCGTACATCTCTCAGGTAGTCTTGTGAGTTTTATTTGAGAGTAGAATCCAAAACTGCTTCCATTCACGTGGCTAGGAACAGCTAGGTGAATGACTGAAAAGTTTTCAAGTGTTTTTATTGCCCAACGAACTCTTCTGAAATGTGGAAATTATACAAGTAGCTGGATGACAAAGCATGAATTCACCTCCCAACTGTGAAGCAAGTCATTGTCTCAAGGTAAATCCCCAGTCACACCTGGCTTCTGCCTGGCCCAGGTGATACGATGTCATCCCTATGGTAACCCCTAATTCTGGAAGGAACAGGTTATTCACCCAATGGGTGTCAAAAGGGAGTATTTACTTCGAATTGCATAAGAACGGGATTTTGCATGACTCAGGGTAGTGTGATGGCTCCATACCTACTTTGTTTAGGCAAGCTGCAGGCCTAGGGATGTGTCCCAGCCTAAGTGACGGAGGGTGTTTTTCTCCGATGCCTGACTAATCTTGTTCCTTATGGGAGTTGCCCATATGCATATGCAGCCTGTGCTTGAAAAATGAAAATTAGTTTAAAGACAAGACACAAACTCTTATGAAAAATGTCTGTACTACTTCCTCGCTTTGCACAAAAATCTGGATTTGAAGTTATGTTGCAAGGCCCTTGGTTTTTACTAATTATGTAGGAAGCAAAATTGCATTTTTTTAATTAAAATGCCAAAAAAAAGGAAGATGAATAGAGACAAGGGAGAAAGGAAACAGAAAAAGCTTCAAAATTAAGGGTAAGATTTTTAAAGAAATGGATACAAATAGGGTTAAATCTTATTAGAAACCTCAGTACACCATATTTCTAGATGGTTCCACTTTATTATATCATATTTTTTATATTATACCCTATTTTTAGAGGAAAAAACCCTCTCATTTGGTAGTCTTTAAAGTCATAATTGATGTCCCTTCTGTCAAAAAAAAAAAAAGGGTGTTGATTTCAGACAGGAGCATTTGTGTTTCATGATTAAAATTGAATCATATTTCCTTGTAAAGCAAAACAAAGCCCTCTGGTAGGAAGGGGAAGTAGGAAGGAATAGCAAAGGCAGGAAAATATAGCTTGTGTATCTGGGTAGCTTTTGGAGCACATGATCCAAACTGTGTTCTTCGGGCCAGGAAAAACATTTGCCTTTTTGCTCTTATTTTCCTCTCTACAATTCATGGAAAACTTTTTTTTAGAACTAGATCTGCTTGGTTGGGACAGGTTTTTAGCTTGCTGTGTTAAGCTAAATGTAGGGTTAAGGCGATGTGCCTGGCTAAGATGGGTTCCCATTCAGAGAGAAAGCAGAAAAGATTGAGAAAAAATAATGTAAAGACAAAAAAGAAGCTGGAAAGGAAGTTCATGGATTAGAAGGATGGTTATGAGAAAGGGCTTGCGTCAGAGGCATGAGATGGCCGTCTCCCCACGACTGATTGCTGGTTCCTTTTTGGAGCCAGGGCTGCTGAGCATCACCACCCCTGCTGCAATGCAGCTGCCCCAGGGTGCTGCGAACATCACCCAGTTGCTCTCTGTTTCAGTGTAGTGTAACGAAGGTGTGCAACACCAGTGGAGTTTGGGTGCTGGTTCACGGTTCCCCCATCCCTGTTTCATCTTCAGCACCTTTTAGAGTCTTTCATCTTTCACTTCTCCCACACGAAGAGCTTTTAAAAGGCCAAGAGGCATGACCAAAGTGAACACTGTTGCAAATATCTTTCTTTACCTTATTTCTACTAGCTGACAAACAACTTTTTGACCACATTTCATGAGCTTGAGTGTACAACAAAGAAAAGGGCTAAATGATTTCAGAAAAAACAAATCTCTTTGTTTTATTGGTAGCTTACTGTTACCCTCCCCGCTTATCCAAGTTCTGGTTTATAGCACAGACTTTAGAAAATTTGTCTCAAGTGTGAAGTGTATTTTGTGAGCAGTGGGTTTCTTATTATGATTTATATATATATATATATATATATTTATGTATATAGAAAAGCAAAGACTTATTTTCTACAAAAATTTTTTTCTCCAGTGCTGTCTAATTATTTTTTATTAGCATCCAAAAGTATTTATTGTGGAAGTGAAAAATCTTCTTTTTCAATATGGAGGAATAACGTGATCTCATGAGTTTTCTATGATCCTGCTTGTTTTCACAGCATGTTAGAAAATCTACGAAAATAGTGGCTATATGATTTAGCCACAGGCCCCAGCTTCTGCTTTCTGACTATACAATAGAAACAGAAGAAAGTCGCCTTGCAGAAGTATATGGGAAGTCATGGCTGTTCTTTAGCTTCCTCTTTAGTCAACATAAATTGACATTTTTTTCTCCTTATTCATTTATCTCCTGCTGTTGCTTGAAAGTACCGTCAGCATACAGGCCTGTGAGTCAGCCACCTCTCTGCATGAAGCTGAACAATAAATTCCATTTCTTCCTCTTTGCACTTTCAATATAACTTCATTCCTCTCTTCAACCAGGAGCAAGGTCTGTTACTTATTCTCTTCTTGTATGATGAGATTACCAACTCCCTTTGGTGTGACAACAAAAATTCATCTAAGTTCAGAAAAAAGTGAATGCACAACACTTTTTTTTTAAAGGAGTGCCAAAATAATGGCAATATCACAGAAAAAAAATAGGAAAAGGTTTTTGAGTAAAGTATCTCTTCAGACAGCAGCATCTCAGACCTGGTGACTGTTATCTTCAGGGAAATCTGTTCAGTGAGTCAGCCTGACTTTTCTCTGTTTGACAGACGTACCAAGAGTTGGGGAGTCACAGAACTGATTTTGCGAGAGTTGTTGCTAAAGCATTTATCTCTCAAAAACAGTGTTCTCGTGTGATAAAGTTATAAATGTTTGGAAACTTTGAGCTTTGAACGTATTTTCTGTCTTTGTATTGTATCTTCATATTGCAAACGTAACCATAGCCAGAGTAAAATCTAAGTGCTATCTTGGTGCAAAAGCCTGGTTTAGTGAGTGTATTCTCAGGAGCTCCTTGCAAGAATACCTAAAAACTAAGATTGACCAAGCCACTGGACACATTCAGAGAATGGTAGTAAAGTGTACACTTTTTTTCATTTACCCACAGAATTAAATATGGTTTGGCATCTGTGGGTTACATCAGGAATTAAGCATCAGGCAGTCTGATGTCTCGCAGCAGAATAAGCGGGGTAGGTTGGATTTGGTCCTGCACCTTGCAGGAGGGGGATATGATGCTGGGTTGGAGGCTGAGTGCCGGCAATGGGGGCCAAGCACTTTTCTGGCAGAGGTGACCTGAGCATCCTTAACTTCAGCCAAACTTCACTGAAAGCCTGTCACAATGGGGTGTTGTTCCCCCAAAAGGTGTCAGTGATAAGCATTGACAAAAAAGTAGCTGCCAATAGATACCAGCATCCCAAACTTGCCCCTGTCCAAACAGAAAGCTGGGAGAAGCAGCTTATTCTGTCTCACGGTTAGCTAGATATTTTTAGAGCGTGTTTTAGTTTATCTAGCCATAAAATCAAATGTCCCGTATTCATGATTAAATGTGTTCAGAAAGGGAAGAGAGGGACCTAATCCTTTAACCCGCTAGCCCTTGAAGGGATAGATTTATAAAATTACATAAGGGCTTAAAGTGCAGATAACTATCTAATAATATTTTCAGAAGTAACAACACTGGTTCAGTGCTATCAGTCTTATGCCAAAGATAGCTAGGCGCCTGACTGCACTGAAATCACCAATAAACCAGAATTAAACATTTGAATTATTTTATAGATATGAGCCCTTAGTCCTATGAGGCCAGATCAGTTCAACTGCTTTTAACAACGTCAGTAAGTGCCTGTTTGCCTCTTTAGGCAATGATGTGGCTTGGAAACCTGACCACAGGGGCACGAGCCCTCTTACGTCACATTAGCCTGAAATAAAATAGACCCTTCGGAGTGGAATTCGGTTCCAGGTGCATGTATGGGCTTGAAATGAAACCCATAACCCACAGGTCTAACCAACTTAACAAAATTTATTTTAAAAATCAGTATTAAAACTCAGTCTAATGCTGGATTATTCTCACACCCCTTCTTACCCTTTTTTTTCCTAGCTATGGTGCATAAGGAGTTACTCTGTAGGCAGCATTGAATTTCATTTTTTCTAAACATCTTAAAAGTAATTTTGTTATTAAATGTGTATTCTTCATAGAATTGCTATATTAGCCCAGTTTGGTGTGAGTTTCTTAGAAGCAGTTGTTGTATATATGTTGTATATATGTTGTATATATATCAGGGCTTTGTATTTTTCTTATAGTCTTTAAAAACCAATATTAATAACTACTTGGTAATTAATTAGGAAACATGCATTCTAATTATCTTTTCAGTTGTCTAGGAAAAAAAACCAACAAAACCCAACAACCAGTTCTGTGTTTGAGAATGGACTACATTTTATCCAAATGGCAACCCATATTCCTATTGTGATTTCCTGAGGCATTTCTCTCTTGATGCATAGGAAGCTGGATTATATTTATCAGGAATGAAACTTTAAAACAAAAATATCATTATTTTTAGATGGGTAATAAGAGGCTGGGAACAGCTGTGCTTCCTCTCCATCTCTAAACAAATACTGCTTTACATAAAGTACAGGTTTCTTCCTCAGATTCCTTCCATTAAAGATCTTGGTTTCACTTGTAATTCAAATAAAACCAAAGCATAAGTCTCTCTCTGAATTATTGCCCAAACAGTCTGTCCCTGCAGTTCCCTTGCTTCTGCTGCAGCCGTCATTCCTTCTGTCCCGGAGAACATCTTCTGCCTCTCCTATAGTGCAGCTGCGGCTGACGTCCGGCTGCTGAGAAGAAGGAGCAGAACTTGGGCAGGCTCCCGACGTAGATGCCGACCACCGGAGTTCAGGGAGACACGGCAAGAGACAGGCGCTCCACAAAAAATATCTCAGGCTGCTCTGGGCTTTTGGATTTAGCAGAAGCTTTGTACAGCACAGGGGGAGGTTGGCAGGAGCTAGACTGCAAATCCTGGCATCATTCTCCCCCTGTCTGTCAGAATTATATATATACACACAGGCATCCCTTTGTCAGATGGCAGGAACTGATAGCTGCTGACTCATGCCAATTGTTTCACCTCCCTCATGATCTCCATTTCTCAAATATCAAACGTAACTGCAATATCAAGTAAAATAACAGCAGAAGTGAAACACACTGAGTTCTTAGTGCCCACGCAAGTGCAGATAGAAAGAAAGGTGAAACCCCCAAACCTGTGGTGGGTTAGAGTATCACGCTGATGTTTATTAAGTGTTAGTATTGCCATGAAGTAGTATTGTAAAACAGAAGCTACTTGTTCTCAAAGCTACTTCCATTCTGGGTGTTTGAGGCTGTTTCATCATGCTGAACACATGCTTTTTGCTCATGCTGGCTTTTTTTCCCCAGTGGCTGGAGGGATTTCTCTTGCTTCGGCAGCTCTGAGCACTGCCTGAATGACTCGTGACGCCTTGAAGAAGCAAGTTCTTGAGTTGTCCTTGTCTCCTGTTTTTCCCGCAGGATTCACTTTTCTGTGCGGTTCTGAGTAAAACCTTGGAGTGGGTGGTATCAGCCGTTTATTTCAAATTTGTTGTTCTTTCACAGTTTAGTCAAAGAAATGCAATACTTTCGACTGGTTTATCTGAGATTTTTTTTTCCCACCCTACCACTCTATTTTAAGTGTGTTCAGGTCTATTTTTTGACTACACCAAAGATTTTACCTACATATGTATATAAAACGAAGTACACATGCACAGCATGTATATATTTGACTCTCACATACTGACATTTTTAATAACATTTCATTGGAAAGTTATTCTTCGTGTGGTATACTTGAACAGATGGAACAAACAGAATCATTGAAGTTAATTCTTCATGAATTATGCCTCAGTTTGCTTCATATTTTCCACCTGAGTGCAGGATAAGAAAAAGGAAAACTATTTAGTGGGGTGAAATGAGACACAGAACAAGGATGAAAGTAAAGGGAGGGTATTGCCGCAGGGCTGGCAAGGCTGAGATGTGCAGAGCTGTTGATGCTAACCCTTACAAGTAGAGTAAGGGTATAGTAAGGGGCAGGTGGGCAGCACCTAGGTTAGCAGTCACCATCCAAGGGAAAGATGCAGCTAGAAACACGTTGAGAGAGAGGCCTTTCACACGTGTGTCAGGTTGGTCTGCACTCCTGAGCCTACAGGCTGAGATAATTAGGCTGAAGAGACCTCTACAATGGCTTAAAAAGGAAGAAGGATATGAGGCCAAATATGAAAAGCTGTCTGTTGAACTTTACCCTTTGTCCTATGTTCTATTTTAGGCGAATAAATTGTGCTTTTTTTGAATAAGCTGTTGCTGAGTCCTGGCAGGTGCTCAGGAAAAGCCGTGCCAGCTGGGTGAGCCCACTCGCCACTTGCCGGGATGGGACAGGGACCCTGAGCATGGAGCTGCAGCACAGGCATGCCGGGCAGCAGCCGGGCGGTGAGGGGCAGCTCAGCAGCGGGGCTGGGGTGTACCACCTCACCTGTGGCACGGCTGAGACAGCTGGTAACTGCACCCTCTAGCATATCTGCTGAAGGTGTAGGCCAACAGTCAGTCATGAGAAGTTATTCCAGCCTTTTGCATTGTAGAAGGGATGCTAAAGCCCTCACAGAGCATGTAGATATAGGCACAAGTCTGTCTGTCTGTGTAATTGCATGTCCTCCCATGACAGCAAACATCAGCCAGACACTCAGGAGGGGCTCAGGTCTCAGAGACCATCTCATCTCTACCCATTGATGGAAATAACCTGCTGAGTAAAAGGCAAGAAAAAAAATGAGTCATGCTGCAAGCCAGAGAACCAGCGCAGGAGAAATCTTCTGTACATGCCTCAGCCTTGGGAAACCTTGGTTTGGAGCTCAGTCAAGGATGAGACACAGGCCCATAGGAAACTTGCCTTTATTATTTCCAGGGTCCAGGGAGCTACTTGTTTCCTATTTAATTCAAATAGTGGCGTGGATTCGGAGACAAATGTGGCAACAACAACAAGAAAAATGTCTGTAGTTGTTCCAATAATTCTCTGTACTGGTTTCCTGTATTTATTTCAAATTTAATACTTAAATGACAACAGTCATGCTTGACAAGATGAGGAAACCCAGGGCTTCCTTTTTTTACACTTTGCAGTTCTCATGTGGGGCTGTGGACATTTCTGACCTCCTTGTCTGCACTGTTATGGTACACAAACACAAAACCTTGACCATCATACTTCTGTACGTAGGGACTCCTATCCATCCCTCACCAGTGCCAAGTAGAAGGGGACAATCACTTCCCTACTCCTGCTGGCCATACTATTTCTGATACAAGCCAGGATGCTGTTGGCCTTCTTGGCCATCTGGGCACACTGCTGGCTTATATTCAACCAACACCCCCAGGTCCTTTTCTGCCAGGCAGCTTTCCAGCTACTTTTGGCCAAGCCTGCAGCATTGCATGGGTTGTTGTGACTCAAGGTCAGGACCCAGCACTTGGCCTTGTTGAATCTCATACAATTGGCCTCAGCCCATTGATCCAGCCTGTCCAGGTCCCTCTCATAGAGCCTTCCTACCTTCAAGCACATCAACACTCCTGCCCTACTTGGTGTCATCAGCAAACTTACTGAGGGTGCAATCAATTCCTCTCGTCCAGGTCATTGATAAAGATATCAAACAGAACTGGCCCCAGTGCTGAGCCCCGGGGAACACCAATTGTGACCAGCTGCCGACTGGATTTAGCTCCATTAATCACAGTTCTTTGGCTCTGGTCACCTAGCCAGTTCTTTAAAACAGCTTTTCCTGGACCTTTTTTTTTCACTTGGTTTTGCAAGCACCCTTTCTTCTCCCTGTTGAGAGTGACTGAGCTCTCCCTGCTGTAAATGGCTGTTGCTGCTGAGTCCAGAGCATGTAACTCTCAAAACACAACTTAATTCTTCTCAAATACCAGTCCAGTCCTTCCCCTTACCAGACCATAAAAGTACGCAATACAAAATTATTATAGCAAGAGTCAGGCTGCTTATAACTAATATGGCTAACTTTTTAATGAATTTATTTACTCATTTTTCAATGACATGAGGATTATTTAGGTAAAATTCTGCCCTTATCTTCAGATGCCCTCAGTTTCTCATTAGTTAAAAGCCCACTCATTAGGAAGAGCACACTCCCGGGACAAACACATCAGCTGTTGTAAATTGTTCCACCAAAGTTTTCTGCTGTTCACTGATTTTATAGAGGTAAGTGCCATGTTATTTATTCAATTAATAATCAGTAAAGACAAAGTTTTCACTTCTGCTTATAGTCTACCAGTTAGGAAGGCTTTCTGTGTTATTTTGTGTAGCGTGTCAATTCTGGACTATGTTTTATTTCTTTTTTTTTTCTGTCAAATAGCTATCTGGTGCTTTACACTCCAATGTGTAACAGGAATTTTAAATTGGAAAACTGATCTCGAAATGCTGCTTGTGAATAAAATTCACATTTGAAAAGTAAGAGTAATATTTTGACTTGAAAGGCATTTCAGAATCTGATGAATCAATTTAATACTTAAGCGCACTGCTCTGTGCATGCAACACTGCACACCTAGAAAGCAGCTAATCATATGTTGGTCATGTATTTAATCCCATATGAAAAAAACCCAAACTTCTTTCATTAAAGCAAAAGTTCATGGTAATTGTTTCAAGATGTCTCACAGTAAGGCAGTCCATCACCTACAAACAGTGTATTTTAAAATAATCTCACAGGAGTCCAAAAGAGGATGCAGTTAGTTGTTTTAGACGACTCATTAGACAATAAGTTCTGTTTATTAATGATTTGTGTCAATATATTGTACTGGGTATTTGTAGAGCTAGAGATATTTTTAATTCATTTATTTGAGACAATGTAGACGCCAGACAAGATGTGCATTGGCATGCAAATAAAGGCTGAAGTTAATTTCACCTCAAATGCTGTACGCATATTTTCCAAATTATCCTGACTTCTGTTCAGCAAAATGTAATATTTCCTTTTGTGTTATCCAAAGAATAGGAATTATTTACTGCAAGCAGAGATTTACAATGGAAATACACAACTGTTTTAAGCATTTGCCAACATATTAGGTTTTTTTTAGCTGACTAAAGGACACGTTTTTCCTCTCACAAGATTATAAATGCTTAATAACTCCATTAATTCAACTGGAATATTTCCAGATTTACACCCCTCAATTAATTTCAATTGAATTTTCTTGAATTACACCATCTGAAAGCAGAATTTGTCTTCAAGAGAGCTAAAGTTAATTTAGCTTACAGCATTTTCTCAGGAATAAGCCAAGGCCTGATTGTAGGAATTCTCTGTGTTATCAATTCGGCTTAATTTTCCCCTTTATAAGTGCCTCTGATAACAATAAACCTTTCAAAAACTGAATGTGTGAATGAAGCAGATGGTGTGAAAGAAGCTAAACTATTTCAAATGCTTTGCAACAATGTAAACTCATGTATTATTTATTGTACAGTATTACCTATGCATACGTTCTTATAAGCTATTAAAATTATATGCCAGAAGGTAGGATGTATTCTGTTAGTGCCAACTAATGTTCATGATCTTCAGTTAAAACTATTTAGTAATAAATTAAAAGGAAAATCTATAAACCAGTAAGAACTTATTTTCAGAATGCTGTTGGTAGGCACTTTTATTTTCACCCATCAAGGACCAGAGCCAGAGCACTGAACACTGCTGAGGACATTAGTCTTAATTATTCAGGGAATTAAGGCTTTAACAGGTCTGACAATCAATATGGCTCCTTAGGAAGGCGAAAAAATACAATTTATTTTTCCCCTTCCCCATATGGGGAACAAAAAATATTAAAATTACATATAAAAGGTTATAATTTTAACATAAACTTTACAACTTTAACTACTGAGAATATTTTTTTCTAAAATATGTTTATCTCCAGTTTATAATGCAACAGAAACAGATGGAATGGAATGGAAAATAACAGTACATCAAGGTTTTTCATAAAAAAATTAGATCAGTGTTTCATATATTAGATGTAATCTAAATGCATGTATTAGATATGTAAAATGGTAATATTCTAGATTTTATATACTTTCATCCACTCAAAAAACACTTCTTTTACTCAATCCTTCAGCAATTGAAAAATTGTTTGTGGCACATATATATTTAATCTCCCTCTATTGCATAGACAGGTTTAAGCCATATTACTTTATCTTTCCCTGGTATTCAAAGTGTCATCAATAATCTGCAGTGATTTAAAATGACAGGACGGTCTTTTCACTAAAATAGTACTGGGAACCATGACCTGTATCTTAATTTTCCCTCTGTCACTGATTTGCTATTAAATTCCTGCAAAGTTTCAGTATCCCAATAGGGAACATTTTTGTCTCCAGCAGGAGGTTAAGAATGAATGTTTGCTCAAAAGTTTGAGGTCCCTGTGTTAAAGGCAGTGGGGCAGTGAGGGAGAAGAGCCAGGAGGGAAAGAAATCCCTGGCCCTGGCAGTCTCCAGTGCTTATGCGTGAGCACGAAGCAAGGACGAGCTGACCCCAGCACACCCATTCGTGATGGAGCAGGCTGTACCCAGCCTTGAACAGCCACATCCAAACAAAAAGAGGATGCAGACTCCAAAAATGGGATGTGAAGGCATTTGAGACAATTTACAGATTTGTTGCAGCGCTGGAGCATTGGAACAGTAGATGTTTAGAGTGCCTAAACCGCACATGTGCTTTGGTGACAACATGCAGATGCGGGTGTCTTCATCTGTGTCTGTGAGGTCTGGAAGTGACCAGGGCCCCAGGCTTAACTGCATGGACAAAAGAGCACTTTTGATGGCAAAGCCTAGTGGAATGAATGCAGCTGGCTATGCCGAGGGTTTGGCACCGGTACTGGGGAGCTGGGGTAGCCTGACCTTTCGGCTCTTTGCTAACCTGCACCGTCATTTCTCACTTTTAAACACAGCTAAAACCTCTGTCATTCTGGAAATGGAAAGTTACAAGTCTCCTGGTTTTACTGAGGTTTCTACCAGGGTGAAAGTAGTTTAAGGAGTGATTTGTACTTTTATGAAACCAGTCCTACAGCCAAGGGTGGGGTGAAACACCATCACCATTTATCGTGCTGAGTAGCCCTCAGTCCTGTTGGTACTAATGCGATGACTTGGCGTAAGAAACAATGTGTGGAAAGGTGTAAGAGTCTGGCCTCTAACAACTATCTGACAAAGATGTTACAGGTAGGCTAGGATAGACCAGGACACATGAAGTACTAAAATATTTATTTTTAATAGAAAAGAAGAATTATGGGTTCCATGGGAAGAATATCTTTTCAATACCAATTCTTTTCCCTTTCATTCCCATGCTTCCTCACAGTCTTTTCTCTCAATTTAAGGCATGACATGAGCTGCACATAACAGAAGCAATAAAGCTAAACAGGAAATGCCTAAGCAGATCTGACTTACTGTAAAACTGTGATACGCACCCAAGAATGTCCTCTGGCATTTTCCACTTGCTTTAAAATGAATAATCCACAGTTTACAAAAATGTCAGCAGTGATAGCATAGGCCTGAATCCCCACCTCTTTGCTCTTTGAATTTCTTTTCACATATTTTGCACTAAAATAAAGAGATGCTACTTCATGCCTTGCAACCTTTTGTATTTCTGTTCAACTATTGGAAGTGAACTGTAACATGAATTGCAAAGGGAAAAGTCAATCGTATGTCCATTTTGGACTTTTATTGATCTGTAAGGAAGACTGCAAAAAAATTAGTATTATTCTTCTATTCACTTTTTAACTTGGAATCTAGTCTGAGAAATATAGCTGGAGAATTAGGATGACATGTGAGTCAACATACTTTGAGAGACACTTAATCTTTCTGTAATGCAGTTTTACACTTTTGGACCATAGAAGAATTCACAATAGATATGCAGTCTGTGTCCACCTTACCACCTTATCTAATGCAAGCCATTTTTCAACAAAACCAGGAAAAGCAAGACTTTTGACATGATTTTGAAACAGAAGAATAACAGCAGAGAGGGAGCAAGACAGGGACAGGATGGACAGATTTGGTCTTTCTTTTATTTCCTAAGAACACAGAGGGATATACATACATGTGTAGATAAATACGGGATATCTTGTAAATGCATATTGTGTGCATATAAATCATATCTCATAGAGAATGAAGTATCGATGCATAAGATTTTTCAAGTTATTTGCAAGCTAGTTTAAACATGATTCTGTGCTGACCCCAAATGCGATCAGCCTATGTTCAAAAAAGAACATTTCTTCTGGCTGCCAGTTTTGCACATTCCTCAGTGGAATGCAAACAATTGAGTTACATTCATTTCCTTTTTAAGTGCCATCATATTTAATTTCTTTTCCAGGCAAAATGCTTCCCTGCAGAAATGAGAAATATTAATTAAAAGGAATGTGTCTCTACAATGAAAGAAAGTGCAGCGCTACACTTGGCAGCTGCAAGACAGGAGTCAATAGTTCATATAAGAGGTTGAAAGCAAGTTTGGTAAAGTGTTGTAAACCTAGTTTAGGCCTCAAAGCATGACTCTCTTCTGCTAAATAAGCTGGGAAAAATCACTTTTCCTTTACAATTTAACTGTACCGCTTTTCTTTTCTGGATTCTAAATTATGCCAGCCAGATACTGGTTAACGAAGGAGTCTGAAGTGGCTGTTACTGTAGGAACTTCAGATTCTTTTCCTTTTTTTTTT
>VZTL01077408.1:0-11737 GCA_013400535.1 Scopus umbretta | reverse complement strand
CCCAAAATATATTTGTGAATTCTGAAATAGTGATGGACTTCAGTGAAAGATGTGCAGCCTAACTCATACTCATACTTCACAGGTAAAACCACATCTCTGTGAGTTCTTGCTTTCCTACTGTGCATGACATTGTATACATTTCAGTGGTCTTGAAGCTAAGAGTGTAGTTATCCCTTCTTTGCCCAAACTGAAGGAGTGAGATAAGCCCAACTTTAGTCATAGGATACGGGCTTCCAGGTGTTATAATCATTATGTGATTTATTTTTTAAGATCATATTTATGATATTTCAGAAAGATTGAAATGTCAGCTAAACCACTTTTTTAAGTCCTATTTGAAATTAGGTCTAAATCTACATGCTTTCCCTGCTTCACTGCAACTTCTACTTAAAATTGCCTTCCCGTTATGTCATACTTTGTCATTATCGCTCTGGAGAAATTACACCGATTTCTTCAGAATGAGTACAAAAATTACAGATATCCTGTGAGTTTTTCACCTGGCAGGTAAAGAATGATAATGAAATGAAATCTCCAGAACATCAACTGTTAATTAAAGTATACAGTGAAAGATTATTAAGTTTTATAAAATGCTTATTTGATAGAAGATTCTTCTTATATTGTTGCCCATTGACATTAAACTGCATAGGCAGTCAAAACACTTAAAATGTCCCACTCCTGCAAGATAAATCTGAATAGCGAATATGTCCATACAATGAGCTGTTGGTCCAGAAGAGATTATAAACCTTAGGCATCAAGAACAATTAAACTCAGCAGAAGATGAAAACACAGAACAGTAATATAGCTAAACATATGGATTATACTTCCTTGAAAAGTCGTTATACAGATGAGTGTAAAATGAGAGGATGCATTTACTGGCTATTATGAAGTTGCATTGGCTGGCTGTATGACCAACATATGAATCATAACCAAAAGTATCAGCTGCAGCATCATGTGTGACAGTGCAAAGGATGCCAGGGTAATCAATAAAAACCAGCAGAGAAGCAGAACTGGCCGTCTGGAGAACACCATTGGGCTGTATTGAAACACATGGTGTGCAAATAGGTTTCTTCAGGGTGAGAGTCTATATTTTTTCCTAATTTTAAGCTGTTTATTTTGGAATCAAAGTGTGCAATTAGGATGTCTAGTTCAGCTGTTATCAACTATTTGGAAATAGAAATATAGTGGAATTCTGACCAATAAACACACATTGATATAATGGTTGGACTAAGTTAACAGCATTTTCTTGGGAAAAGCAAATGTTTTCTTGTTTCTTTTTACAAAAATTATGAAAGGAATATGCAGAAAAGAACTCACTTTTCCTATTCAAGAAATGGTGAACTTCATCACACTTATTAAAGGATAAATAGAAATCCAGCCATAACCTGCTTCATCTGAAACTGCATAGCAAAAACCAATGCAAATAAAAAACTACATTTTATTTTGTGCGGTGAGAACACAATCCAAAGTTTCCTGAATGCAGTAAAATATATCTCATCAACTTCAATGGATTTGTGATCAGGTCCCACTTCTTTCACTTACAAAGAATTAATTTTTGTTTTTAGAATATAGAGCAGAAACACTGAGAACAGATTCTGTTCTCAAAACACTGTAGTGCCTCAGAAAGCAATGTGCATCTTTGGGAAGTTAAATTAACCATGATAATATGTCATTGAATCAGAAAAATGGGAGAATTTGAATCAAGGTTTATAATGAGCTTCAAGGAGGAATTGTAAGTGTCTGTGCTCATTAAAAAACAGGAATTAAAGCAGTCCAATTAGTGCCTATGCATGAGACTAAAAAGGCCATAATCCAAAGTTACAGCAGTGGAAATTGTAATAAAAGATGTTTTGTTCTTGTTTAGGGGTTCTTTTGTGTGTTTGTGAGACGACAGATAATTTATTTTCCCCTCTTTCAGAACTATAGGCTTACCTGTTTCTTTGAAAACTTGTTTCACTTGGCTTCTGATGGCATTTTAAAGAAATAGTAAGCATCTGTAATTAAATTTCCATGTGCAAATAACATCAGAATTAATTGCAGATTAATGCAACTGGATTGGAACTTTTTCAAAGTACAATTTTTTGGAATTGTCTCCCCTTTAAGGAACTGTGTGTATGGGAATGTCTCCTGTGTGTAATAAAAATGTAGCAGGAAAAGTGAGATGCTTTGCAATGAGATGCTTTAGCCACCTAATAGGTAGGCATGTTATCTTGGCACTTATCACCTCCTTTTCTAGGTTAACGGAGATAGCTGGGTGACTAATTCCACATAGCTTTAAATAAGGAATTTATGGTAGCTTTGGGAGGTTGTCCAGTATTCGCTGCAGGACCCTGAATGACTGCCCTTGACTGGACCCCTAAGTTCTAAACAGCTCGAACAGGATTAGACAGATTCCTGCCCTCTTTTTTTGTGGGATTCAGCTTGCAGATGCAGACACCCGCACGTCTACAGTTGAGCAAGTTGTCCAGGTTTATTCACAACTTCAATGAAGATTTGGTCAATCCAGTCAAAAGACCCTCGAGAATTAGTCAACATGTCCTGAGATAAATATTTCCATTTTGTCACTTGTGATGTTTTGTACATGGTCCTGAGCAACTGGTTCTAGGTGATCCTGCTTGAGCAGGGCGTTGGACCAGAGGTCCCTGCCAACCCCAACCAGTCTGTGATTCTGTGATGTAAAGCCTTCTCAGGGACAGTGACAAGAATTGGCCAGGAACTAAAAATATAACTTAAAATTATCCTGCACTATTCTTTCCTGGCTTCTCTCTGTTATGTTTTATTATCTGCAGTTTTGTAATGCCTAAGGCTGTCAGATCTAGACAAGAACTGTACTGTATTAGTCATTAAACCTGACAAAATTATCTAATCATATGTACATAATAACACAAGACTGAACAATATCAGCATTTGGATTGTGGGAATAGGCAGCTGGGATCTTTTCCCAGATCTTTTCTTACACAGAAATTCACTTTTAGTCTTTTCTTTCTCTCCTGGTGCTCTTCCCATTTCATCTGAGCTATCACTTTTTGAGAAAATCTTTGTTTATACTATGGGCTTGTTCTCATGTACTGCAAAGCAATCCAGTCCAAATCATGAAAAAACACTTACAAATGTACTAAGTCAGTTTGCTGCATCAAAGGATTGCAGCACTGTGATGCATTCATCAGCTTGTATAAAATAGGAAGGGAAAGGCATTTTTTGTAGCTTTTTTTTTATTTGGCTGGGGTTTTTTTCCAGCCTATGACATTACTTAGATGATTATGCAAAGACTCTGCAGGAAAACCGAGAAAAAGATACCAGTTGCAAGCATAAGACTGACTTCCAGCAGATCAGTGGAGTGAAAATAGCCTGGCATCCTTTTCTAACAGGCACTCTTGTATGTAGTACCAGCTTGATGGCCTGTAGCAAAGGCCCATTTCACCCAAAGATGTTATCCTTAATAGGATCGAAAGGTTTGTAAGCAAACCTGTTTTTTTTAAACCCTGGTTTTAAAACACGGGTGCTAAATCTATATTTAGGCATGCAAAGCGAGCAAACAGAGAGCAGGTGAGGAAACAGCAGGAGCACAAACCTCTAGCTTGCTAATGAGGGCTTGCTTCTGGGGGTGGCTTCCTGCAGTCCTGCTCTTCACTCACTGCCCCTAGCCATTGCTTAATGCATATTGCCTTTCTCCACCTCTTGGGAAGGTGCTCTTGTACCACACCACTCGTCAGGGGAACTCAATGCTTTCCTGGTACTGAGGATAGAAGAACAAAGGACTTGGGATAGCGGAGAGAAAGGCTGTTCTGTAGGAGATAAAAAGACAAAGTAGAGACTTAAGGGAAGAAGATCAGGAAAGCAGTAGCAGATAGGAAAAGAAACATCAAACCCAAAAGAAGGAAAAATGGCAAGGAGGGACAAGTGGATAAATCCTGAATAATACCATGCATGATATTTTTCAACATTTAAATATTTTTCAAAAAATGGAAAAGGGTTTTTCTGTAGTAAGTTCTGCTGGCAGATTTGCATAGGGGTACCTGCAGCCTTCTTGTAGATTTGGTATCCCACTACAGATTAAAAGGCAATATCCAAGGAGAACTACAAAATCTAGTATTTAGACTAGTGTGTTATCTATACCGGTTTGGAAAGCAAGAAACCTAGTGATCCCAGATGTAAGCTAATGGATGGGTAGGTATGAAGAGCTCTCCTTGTCTAGGAAAATAGTTAAGTGATTAACTGACGTTAACTGAGTGAGAACATACCAGGGACAAGTCAAGCTAGGTTAATTATGATATGATAACTTGGGTCTGACTTTACAGACAAGGAAGGAAATCATCAAAAAGGGATGCAAAAATAGGGAAATATCCAGTTTCAGGTCATTTCAAATTGACATGGCTAGTGCGTGAATTGAACCTGCAGTGCAGACAGTGATTGCAGTGATTTAACTTGTGACTAAAATGGAGAAACTTGACAGGTGAATGATAGAAAATAACAACTGAGGGGGTAAACCATGTCCTACTATAGATCAAGTAACGTTTGTAAAAGCAAACAACTTTTATGATGTCTGGATTCAAGCCGGTCTATCAGCGGGACCCCACTGTGTAGTGTTTGCTCATCAGCACTAATAATAGGTACTGTATTCCCCAGACCTGAATGACAAACCCAGGACAGAGTTGAGCTGTGCTTCTTGGAGAAAGGATAGGAGCAGAAGGAGATTCTGGAGCATCCAACTGTGGGCAGCGGGTGAACAGGTGCCCCACAGGGTGCAAAGTGGGGATGTGGGTGCCCGGGGTGCCAGCAGCCCTGCAGCTCTGGCAGCTCCCAGAGTACTAGTAGTCCTGAAGCCAGTGTGACTGTCAGGGAAAACAGCAGACCGTGAGAGAAAAAATAATAATACTAACAAGCTCTGACTTCTACAGACTAGGTCCCTTTTTCAAAGATACAGCACGCTTTTCCAGCTAGTTCAGGTCCACTTAACATAATTTATTTTCTTTAACATATTGATATTTAATTTACTTTCAGTATAATAAGTAGCTTAAACCATTAAGTCATTAATAGTACCACCCTTCTAGCCTGCAGAATGATTATCGCTCTTGCATCTATTAATTTAGAAAACGAAAATTAAATTCAGGGAGAGACAACAATACTCTTTTTTTTTTTCAGGTATGCTGAAAATTGCAGCATGTCTGAATTCTCTTGATTAATCTGTGTGAAGTAGAAGTGTCTGCCTTTTGTTTAAATTACCTTTCCTATTGTGACCATTAGCATACACAGATAGTAAAGGAGGCCTGAGCCCCACTGTGATGATGTTCCAGGCAAGTCAGGCTGACCATAGCAGAACATGCTTGGAAGCTGAAATTTCAAATAAGCAGCACGTTCTTTTTTATACTGTTGTTTTAAGTTATTCTTTTATTAACTCATTTTTTGTAGACAACAGGGAACAAATAAGTGTCAAGGAGAGGTCTGAATCAACTGTGGGAGGTGTCTGGGTGAGAAGGAAGGAAATAAAAAGCTGAGCATCAGAACACAGTTCTGGACAGCAAAGTCTATCAAAAAGTCTTTCAAAGCATTTGAAATTAGACTTAATTTTTACAAGATCACAGTTTTGCACTATTCTTTGTTTGCCCTGGGTATAATGTTAACAAAAGCAAATAAAAACAAAAGGCATCCCTTTTGTCATCCTATCTGCCTCCCGGGTGGCTACTGCCCTTCTAACGTGTTTTTTCTTGGTTTTGTTTTCAAGGGCTCATCATAATAATTTCCCGGAAAAAAACATACCATGGATGTTTGGGTCAAATGGTTAGCAGTAGCAGTGCTGCTTACTATGGTTGATGCTCAGCTGCCAAAGCCAGCACGGGCCCCTCTGGTTCTGCACAAGCCTTTCATGGTTGTTTGGAACGCGCCAACCGAGCAGTGTAGGCTGCGGTACAAGGTGGACCTGGATCTCAGTGTTTTTGACATTGCATCCAACACCAATGAGACTTTGAGTGGATCCAATGTGACAATATTCTATCACACTCATTTGGGATACTATCCCTACTATTCAGATAATGGAGATCCTGTCAATGGAGGGGTGCCCCAGAATGAAAGTCTTATCAAACACCTTAATAAAGCAAAGTCTGACATTGACTATTGCATACCCATGAAGAAATTTCAGGGACTTGCAGTCATTGACTGGGAAAACTGGAGACCCCAGTGGGATAGGAACTGGGGCAATAAAAGCATTTATAGAAATAAATCTCTTGAGATGGTTAGGAGACGGCATCCTCAGTGGTCACAGGACAAAATTAGGAAAGTGGCTAAAGAGGAATTTGAAAATGCTGGCAAGAGTTTTATGAACAACACTATCCTTCTGGCTGAGCATATGAGACCAAATGGTTTGTGGGGTTACTATCTTTACCCAGACTGCTACAATTATGATTACAAAGAACACCCCCAAACATACACGGGGAAATGCCCAGCCATTGAGTCTTCCCGCAACGACCTCCTGCTTTGGCTGTGGAAGGAAAGCACTGCTCTCTACCCTTCTATATACCTGGATTATATACTGAAGTCAAGTCCAAATGCACTAAAGTTTGTTCACTATCGGGTTAAGGAGGCAATACGTGTTGCCTCAATTGCTAGAAAAGACTATGTTTTGCCTGTTTTTGTTTACTCCAGACCATTTTATGCCTATACATTTCATGTTTTAACAGAGGTAAGCAGACAGACTCCTTTAGAAATTTAGAGATTAGAAACAGCCTCTTAGAAAAAGTACTTTCTGAAATTTTTCCTTGTATAAAAGCATTTATGCATTTGTTTTTCATATTTAAGAAAGACTCTCTAAAAGGAAATACTGCAGTCACAGTACAAACCTCTATACTTTTCAGGAGCTACTATTGCAGCACTTTGGTCTACTTCTGTAGGATAACATTGTATATTTCTATGAGGGCAATTTAGAAAGAAAGTAGAAAGAAATTATTTCCTTAAGGAAATAATTAATTCTGATGTTTTAATTCTTTAGGACAGCTTGTGAAAAGGACTTGACAAATTTTCATGAAGTTTGAAAACAATTAGTGTAATGGAAAGATAAACTTTCTTGTGAAAGGAGCCTCAGGGATTTTTTGTTTCTTTATCCAGATGTACATTCACTCAGTATAGAAATAAACCAGTCAAATAAACTAGTCTGGCCTGGAATTCCTAGCTCCTGCATGATGAGCATTGGCCATCTCGCTTTTTAGAGGTACAACGCATTCAAATATCTTCCCAGTTCAATATTTAATGCTAACACTGTGGACTCCTCTTAATAAAGAAACCAAATTTTTGAGTCATGCAATGTTCCTTCAACCAATGATCAAGTGCAATAAATATATAGTGACCACAGCATTGATGGTAAAGACATATGTGTGCAAACCCCAGAATTTCTGGATATGTAATGATGATCATGGTGCTGACTGTGTTTATGCACATAATCGAGAGGCACAGATGCTTATTGGTTCCTCTAGTAGTTGTCCCAAGTGCCAAAAATTTTGCTTTGATCGCTATCAATTCCATGAAAGGGGAGAGGGGAGAGGGAAGGAAATCTGGACTAGCAACGGGGGACTCTGTGGAGCTGTTTTCTGTGTGATGTGAAAACTGCAGTTCCTAACTGACTCAGAAATTGTGGGCAAATAGGCAAGGCTGGGTCCCACTGAAGGCAAGAGCCGCTGGGGTCAGTACAGGCAGGATTTCACCCAGAATGCCTTCGCTGAAGAACTCAAAACCGGCCATGAAATAATTGTGCATTCTTCAAATGCAGGCTCTAATAACACATTTTTATAATATAAATCAGTCCCTTGATTGATATAAAAATACCACAGATGTCACTGAAAGCTAAGAAAACTAACATGCTGTTACCAGTTATGCAGACATTCAAAATCTGTGGTGGCATAAAGTTACATTTTTACCTTAAGCTATTTTCTGAACAGTTCAGTGGTAATTTGGACTGACGTTCCTCTTAAGTTATACTCTTTAATTCAATGGCCTGTTTTTCAATTGCATGTAGCTATTTACTTTTGGATGTTTTAAAGATCATTTTAAAACTCTGCAGCCATGGAAGATCCATGCATAGTCAGAGAAACATCTTTGGGTTATGCTTCACTACATATTGTCTAATAAGGAGAGTACCCAGTGCTTCAGGCAGTTGTGGGGACAGGGCTTGACGTGTCTCCATACCGTCTGTTGTAACAGCTTGAGACTGCCAGGAACTTGCAGTGTTGCACTTAAGAAAACTCTACATAGGAATGATCAGGAAAACAATGTTCTTGTTTTCCTTCAAAGCTCTGAAGCCATCAAGATATTTGAAATATAGTTTTGTGTGTTCAGATTTTAGAGTAGACTGGAGCTTCTCATGTGACCTATGACATGGCCATAAGTGATGCTCACAAACCTGCAAACAGGGCATGAAACCTCTGAGCTCCAGCAACAATGTGCGTGAATGTGACAAGGAAAGGAGCCAGTGTAGTACAATGACATCCAGGCTAAATGGCCATAGAAAAATAGGGATAGCAGGCTAATGGGTACTTGAGCTCTGACAGGGACTGGGCCAGGAGAACTACTGTCCTGCTCCATCAAGGTGTCCAAGAGCTGTGACATTCTGGTTCAATAGAATTAATTGTTGACACATTCAAGACTTGTGTGTAAGCCCTTCTGTACCCAGTATGAAAAATACAGTAAATGTCACAGTGGTAGAAAATAGAAAGAATGGTTGTGAATCAGAGTCACTGAGGGAGAGACACAAGTCTAGCAGACCTTCAGAGAGACATAAGACACAGGATGCTGTAGCTCTGTCTGCTGTATCTTTCATCCTGACTGCACTTGGAAATCAGGTGAGTTGTGCATAAAGTATCCGAGAAATTAATCCTGCTTTTTTTCTTGGAAACCATTTATAAATTCTGAACTGGGATCCCAATCATTATGAAAGGTTTCTGTATTTGCTAGAAATGCACATAAGCAGCTTGCCATCTGTAGGGTATTTAGAAACTATCTGCCTTGACAATTCACTACTAACTGTGTGGGAGAAAGAAGTTGCACAGTAGCATCTGTGCTTCCTGACTACATGGTTGAAGTCATTAATAAAACAGGATGACAACTAACAAATGATGAATAATGCATAACAACTTCTCTCATTCACCTACAGATAGTCTTCTCTGATGACCAGGTGTGCATGTGTACAGAAACCATTCCCTGCAACCATGCCAGGCTTGCACTACCATTCCTGAATACAGAAAAAGCATGTCTGAAACTAAGACTGTTCAAAATTTAAAGGAAAGGTTACAGATGTACTTATTTTTCTTTTCTTCACATGTAACTAGAACTGACTGTCCTGTTTTCTTTCAAGCTCCAAACCTGAAACAGCTTAGCTCACTTCCTATTTTTTTTTAGTGTCCAATGCAGTGACTTGGCTGATCAATATATAGAGAAGCATTGATAGGAACTAGAGCATCCTCCTCCCTGCCAAATCAGCTGTCTGCTCGGATATAGCCCAGCATAATCTTGAGGATCTTTGATTGTTGCACACTGCCCCCAAAAGCTTGAATGAGAATAAGCATCAGAAGGGAAGAGCCTTTGTTGACTTGTTTATTGCTTGGAGAAATACCAGATGCCTAAGTGGCAGTTGACCCATAAAGTTGTCTCTCCAGGGCAGTCCTCTAACATGGATAGTTGAGGATCTGATACAAAGAATGAAATAGGATTCCCCACCTACACAAATGCCAAGATGGTTATATTTTAAATTATTACTAAAATTTTTTAAACTTCCATGACTTTTTCCATATGAGGCACTACTTACAGTCACACGGCAGAGCCGTGTCAGTGAGCCCCCACAAATGCCAAGCTGTGCTGTGTGAGGAGCAGCGCTAAGTTCATTCCCTAAACCAGGACTGTTGTGTCTGAGGCCACTGGTGGAGCTCCTGTGCCTCACTTGGGGCTTCAGGGATGCACCTCCCTATCTCTGCTCCCGATTTGCCACTCTCAGCTGATATGAGGTGCACTTATGTTTCCTTTTCTCAAAATACCTGAATGGGGAGGTTAGTAATTTATTTCACTAACCCTTTCTGTGGCAGGGGAGGATTGTTGGTGGTGCCTCCCTCTTTGTGTGACCATCTGGTGGTCAGAGCACCCACCTCTGGCACAGGAGCCCTCGGCTCAGTTCTCTTCCCAGCCTGCTCAGGACGAGCTCAGCACCCTGTGTTAGACACTAGGGAAGAGTTAGGGAATCACCAGACCAAAAAGAACAAGCATACAAGAGAGAAAAAATAAAAGAGAGGGTGCAATCTCCTGTTCATAGGTTATTCAGGGAAGAGCCCTTTTGAGGTATTGAATATGAGTCAGTCATTAAAGATGTAACTATGCCCAGAAATGAGAGTCAGAAACCTTATTTCCTTTCTTGAGGGCAAGTTACCTAATTATTAAGCTGAACTAGTCATAAGCTGTAGTCAGGTTCCCACTTGTTTCTCTTGCTGTCCTTTGAACCTTTGTTGAAGTGGTGCAAGGTGAAATGGCATCAGAAAGAGTAATGGCACCCCTCTAAACATTGTCCGTAACCTCATGGTGAAGATAACCCCTGATCGAGGGTTACCCAGAGGTGATATACCTTTTAAGCATGAGGGAAGAGAGAACAATTCAGCCCATGTCTTTCTAATTCTCTTTTAGCACTTGACCTTTGTTTTAAAGAGGAGGAAATGTAAGGTGGAAGGAGAATGTTTACATGAAATCCCATACATTTTTTTTGCAGTGAGCTGCTGTTTTCTCCAGCATCTAACACCTGAGCAGGTGCTCTAAGTGTCCTTTAAGCATCCCTAGGGGCATGTATCTTCCAATCAAATGCCAGATTTTGGCCTTAGCCTGAGAAAAGGGTTGAGTTTCTCAGCATTGACAAGGTGGTGATTTTAGGTGTGCACAAAAGTGGAAGTGTAGGTGCCTTGGGAACGTCACTTGTGAAGTTATTGCTGCCACTGGACTTCACACACCCAGAGGACTAGGTGAACTTTAAGGGTCATGCTCTTGGATTGGATTATTTTATATCCATATGAATGAGACATGAAGTGCTGAAATCCCTTTGTGGATCTGAATCTAAATGATTTCTACAAGTAACAGAAGCAAGCTGTGGAATATGAGTGAATAAAAACTGGATTTACTGACTCCTGGTCAAGCACCCTAACTCCTAAAGCATATTACTGACAAAATCTTTATTTTGGGTTTTGCTCAGGTCTTAGTTTATCAAGCGATGCTAAATATCTATTGATTATTTATTTTGTCTGTCTGAAAAGGTTTCATTAATTTGTTAATGAGGGCTGAACTGTGTTAGTGCTAAATCACTCAACCATCATGTGGCTAATGTAGAATCATAGTCCAGCCTTTGTATAGAATCATAGAATAGAATAGAAACACAGAATGCTTTGGGTTGGAAGGGACCTTTAGAGGTCATCTAGCCCACCACCCCCTGCAATAAGCAGGGACATTTTAACTAGATCAGGTTGCTCAGAGCCCCATCCAACCTGACCTTGAATGTTTCTAGGGATGGGGCCTCCGCTACCTCTCTGGGCAACCCGTTCCAGTGTTTCACCACCCTCATTGTAAAAAATTTCTTCCTTATATCCAGTCTAAAAGTATCTGGGTAATCTTCATGACATGCTTTGCAGGTGAGGAAAACCTGGGAACCCTCATTACCAAGAGGTCAGGCTGTATTTCACATTCTCTTAACATTTGATATTTTGATCTTTAATTCACATACTTTTTTTTTTTT
>VZTL01077407.1:37877-52665 GCA_013400535.1 Scopus umbretta | reverse complement strand
GGGGGATGCCGGTGCCCCCGGGAAAGGAGAGCCGGGGACCGGGGCTGCCGTGGCTCACCGCTGTCTCCGCCGCAGGTGATGGTGTAGCAGCCGCTGCTCCCGGCAGCAGCACCCCGAGCGCGCAAAGCTGGCTCCCTGCGCCATGGTCACCCACAGCAAGTTCCCCGCCGCCGGGATGAGCCGCCCCCTCGACACCAGCCTGCGCCTCAAGACGTTCAGCTCCAAGAGCGAGTACCAGCTGGTGGTGAACACCGTGCGCAAGCTGCAGGAGAGCGGCTTCTACTGGAGCACAGTGACGGGCGGCGAGGCCAACCTGCTGCTGAGCGCCGAGCCGGCCGGCACCTTCCTCATCAGGGACAGCTCGGACCAGCGGCACTTCTTCACCCTCAGCGTCAAGACGGAGTCGGGCACCAAGAACCTGCGCATCCAGTGCGAGGGCGGCAGCTTCTCCCTGCAGAGCGACCCTCGCAGCAGCCAGCCCGTGCCCCGCTTCGACTGCGTGCTCAAGCTGGTACATCACTACATGCCGCCCGCGCCCTGTGCCGTCCCCGAGCAGCCGGGGGGGGCCCTGCACCCCAAGCGCACCTACTACATCTACTCGGGCGGCGAGAAGATCCCCCTGGTGCTGAGCCGCCCGCTGTCCTCCAGCGTCTCCACCCTGCAGCACCTCTGCCGCAAGACCGTGAACGGGCACCTGGACTCCTACGAGAAGATGACTCAGCTGCCGGCTCCCATCAAGGAGTTCCTGGACCAGTATGATGCCCCCCTCTAAGGGGCTGGCGGAGCGAGGTTACATGCTACAAGCACAAGAGCAGGGGACAGGCACAACGCCCCACCGGCGCGGGGACTCGCAGGGCACGCCAAGCCTCTGCCTCTGGGAAGGAGAGGAGGGGGACTGGGGCAAGCCACGGTGGGCCCGGGGCTGTGGCCAGCACAGCCTGGCGCCCTTGGTGCTGGGGAGAACCCCCGAGGAAGCGCGACACCCCCTCCCCGCGGGGAAGGAGACTGCTCCGGTCAGATTGTGGATGTTACAGTGTGCCCAGTGCGGAGGCCTCCCCGTTGCGTCCGGGGAGAGCCCGTCGGCAAAGCCTCCAGGGGCTCGGGCAGCCAGGACGGCACCCGCGGCACAGGGGGACATGCGCCCCGGCAGCCGCATCCCCGCTGCCGCGGCGGGACCACGCCTGGGGGTGTCCTGGTGAGAGCCCCCTTCTGCCACCAGAGAACAGAAAGCACTGGAGTCCGGCTAGTGCCTGATCACTTTTCCTCAGTTTTAAGGGGAAAGTGTTTTTTGCCCGTACTGTACTTTACCTCTTGCTGCCTCCTTGTGGGTGGAAGCTCCTTTCACACCAGGCCCCAGACGTGGAGGTCGCTGCCTTTTTCCCCTCGTTGCCGTTTCCCAGGGGACTAAGCCTTAATATTCTCCCTGCCCCGTGGTCTGGGTTACTGCACATCGTTTGGTGACACTGCGTGATAACGGTCCTGGTGACGTGCCGCGAAGCCAGAGGGGAAACAGCATGTCCTGACACTGCTGAGAGTCCCACACGACTGCGTCTGGAAGGAGCATCCCAGGGACCCGGTGCTACTGCTGGACCGTTACTCCCGAGCGTCACACCCCACCTCTGCCCGACCGCTCCCCACAGACCCTGGCCACGCTGCTCCACGGGGGCACCGATTCCCGTGGGAACACAGTGGGAGGATCCCCTGGAGTGCGTCGTCTTGCGAGTGCTTTTCTGTGTCTGCCTGGAGAAGCGGTTGGGTTTTTCTGGCTTTTTTGCTTTTTTTGTTTTTTTTTTTTTTTTTTTTTAAAAAAAAAAACGAAGGGATGTTTACAGGCCAACGTGAATCACTGTCTTTTATAAAGATTCCATCTTCACCTCCAGCCTCGAGGGCTGAGCAAAACCATGCTTGAAAATTCAACCAAAACAAAACTCAGATGAAACTTTGCACATATTTATATTTATATTCAGAAAGGAAATGTTTCCATAATTTATAATAAAGAGCACTATTTTTTAATGAAAAACACCAGATCTGGTTTGTTTCCTCCCCTGCACACCCAAGGCCGCTCAGGCTCCCCGGCATGACGCATGTCCCTCCCTGGCCGCTGCCCTCGCTGCGACGCCGGGATGATGTTTACACCATGTAAGCGCCGGCTTCCTGGAGCTGCTCTCTGTGCCGGGGTGATCCCGCCACGGTGACTCACAGCCCGGCGTGCGTAAGTGCTACCCCAGCGCCCAGGTATGTCTGAGCCCCGCAACGTCACTCCGTCACCCGGGCCAAGCCGCGAGGCACTGCGGGGACAGGACCCGCTCCCAGCTCCAGGCACACGGTGCAGCCGCGAACTGTCCCTGGACCGTGGGACATGGCCCATCGCCCTGGGCACGGAGCAGCCGAGTTGGTGGTCAAGGCTGGCCTGTGGCACAGCCCCAAGCACAGCCCCGCTCCGCAGCGCTCGTGCCGTGCCATGCCGCACTCCGCGGCGAGTCCCTCCTGCCTCCCAGCCCACTTTGAGGAGGGAAAGGTGGAGGCGGCATGTGATGGGGTGAAGAGCTGCGGGAACAGGGCACCGAGAGGCGCGGGGTTAGAAAGGAATTTGTGGTGCCTCCGCTGCGAGCGCAGCAGGCTCAGGGGAGGGGGGGTTAAGCAGGGAGGCCGAGGTCCCGCTCCCCCCCACGGCACAGAGTTAAAAGCTCCGTCCCTGAGCCATCGGGACTGTCCTGTGCAGACCCCCACCTGCTAGACCCCATCCTGGCCCAGAGCAGATGCTAAGGAAGGGTACAAGAGGAGGAGAAGGGAGAGAATTTCCCCTGGGGGTCTCCCAGCCCCCAGGAGCGCCTGGCCCGCTACGCTTGCCTCCGGCAGAGGCACCAGCTGCGAGGGTGTGAACCAGACACGGGAAGAAACCCGCAGCTCCAGCTGGCCGGAGGAGAGCGCGATGCCTGGCTGCAGACCCGCACCCGGGGGGGCGTGGGGGTCACTTCTGGGAGGGGGCCGGCCCCCCGCAACCCCGCAGAGCCCCCGGCGGCCTGTGCTTCACAGCCCCTCCAGCGCCCGGCACAGCCCCCGCAGCACCCCCGTCCCGGCACCGTGGGCATCGTGCCAGGCATCGCGCGCCATGCTCTTGACTGCCTGGGGAACCCCAGCCGCTGGGAAAAGGCTTCCCTTAGGAATCACCCTGAAGCAGAGGGATGGCGAATGTGCCTGCTCGGGCCGCAGGCACGGCACAGTCCCAGCGACTATTTTGGTGCTGCTCTCTGGGGCCGTGGCTCCGTGGGCTGCCAGGAAATGCCGCACGGCCTGCCCGGGCACCCGCTGGAGCTATGTGAGGAATGTCCATGCGCACGGGTGGCCGCCCGCCAGGCCCTGCCGAGGCACATCCCCGACGTCAGGGCTCCCGGCAGCACCGGTGACTCCCAGCCCTGTGCCAGGGAACGGGGTGGGAGCAGCGCCACGAGGCAGAGCAGCCCCCGACCAGCGGGCAGCATCGCCCCTGTGGCACTCGCAGCACCTGGGGAGGGACCTGGAGCATCGTAGCCCTCGGGCAGAACAAGGCACAGCAGGGGACGGGAAACCGGGGCCCGGGGGGGGGCTGAGCACCCCCAGCCCTCCCCGGCAGAGCGAGGGGGTTTGCAGCACCCCAAGCTGCCCTCCGGGGAGGGCAGCCAGGCTGTCTGCAGTGGCCCTGCACAGCAACCCCAGCCGGACCCCAGCCTTCCATCCCTGTGGGAACGGCCCCAGCTCCGCCACTTCCCAGAAGGGCCCTGGGCATCCGCACTGTCGTTTGGGGGCCTCTTCCCTCCTGCTCAGGCCGCGGCGGTGCTGCAACCCGCTGCTGAGTCGAGAGTCCGGGAAGCTCCGCCAGCCCCGTGGGTTTCTTGGAACAAACCCAGCCTCGCAGCAGCAGTGACGCAGCGGCCGGTGGGCAAATCCCTGCCGAAGGTTTCACAAACCTCTCGCCTTCCCTAGAAGAGCCGAGCGGACTTGGCCCCGCGTTTCGTAAGTGGCCGATCAAGTGTGTCATGGGCAGCCAGTTCCCCTCTGCCCTGCAGCCGGGGCCGGCTGAGCTCACCCCCGCAGAGGCTTTCTGGACAGGGAAGGTGTTCTCCGCGGTGATTAGACCCTGTCGCTGCGTGGCGGTGCCGGGAGCCGAAGAGGAAACAGGGCACGAGCGCAGGGGGCCAGGAGCGGGGCTGGGACACCGCAGTCCTGCGGTCCCCCCCACCCCATGTCTCCTGGGACAGGGCACCAGGCGGGTGCAGCGAGGCTGCCCGCCGAGCCAGGGCCGAGCAGGGGACACCGCAGCCCTGCTCACCCGGAGGCCCCGGCTCCCATCTGCCTGGCCAGGAGCACTCGGGCAATTGGCTGGCATCCTCAGAGAGGGACTCGGGGCAGCCTGAGGACCAGTCGGCAGCAAGCATGGAAGCGGCCACGGCGAGCCAAGACAGGCAACCCAGCAGCTGAGCAGGGTGCCTGGTCTCCTTGCCGTGCCGCACCAGCCCTGGGATGGACCAGGCACTGGCACAGGCACTGGCACTGGCACAGCACCCTGCCGGCCAGCACCAGCAGCCCCAGGCCCTGTCCCTCCCCACGCTGGACGGGCAGCACACAGCTGGAGGCTGAAGCTGCCCACAGGCTTTCCTCTGTGCTGGGGCTGAGCCGGCACCAGCAGGGACGGGACAGGACAGGACGGGACAGGTCGGCCAGCAGCTCCGCTCCGCTTGCTCTGAGCATGAACGACCCAAAGCTGGCGTGGCTGGGCTGGGCAAACCAGTGCTGGCCCTACCCTTCCCGGGGCACCTTTAGGCAACTGCAGCCCCCTGTACCAGCTGGCCGTCCCACCCGGCAAGCCTACGGCACAGGGCTGCGGGGACTGGCCTGTTCCCAGCTGCCTCCCAGCTGAGGAGGCTTCTGGCTCGCGCACCTCTTCAGGCAGCGTGGGAGCCACAGGCTGAAAACGAGCAGAACTCACTGCAGCTGTAAGCACAACCTGTCCCCTTGCCACCACCTCCTCCATGCCGTGACAGTAGCTGTGCAGAGCAGGGCAAGAGCAAACAGGGCCACACGAGAGCCCGCCGAGGTGCTGGGGCGCAGGGGGGTGGTTGGGCAGGGACAGACAGCTGCCCCAGCCTGGCCTCCCCAGAGGGGTGCGGGGCAGCCGCCGATGCTTCCCACCACGCTGCCAGCTCATTTCTGGCACGAGAAGGAAGTGTCCACTGGGATGGCGAACCCAAACCCTGCAGGGTCATGGGGTGCAGAAAAACTGCTCTGGTGCGTACCAGCATCTGCAGACTCAAAACCAGGAAACAACTGCAGCCTGCGATTGCCGCAGGCAGACAGCCCCCAGCAGGGCAGGCAAGGTGGCAGCTGCGGGGGGGGAGGCCAGGCACCGTGGCTCTGCCGCGGGTACCCCGGCTGTGCAGCGAAACCTGGCTGGGCACAGCCAGAGGCCACCCCAGGGGAGCAGGACAGACCCACAAAGGCACCCCAAGCCTGCACCAGGACCTACAGCCTGCCCACGGCCGCTGGTGCTCAGAGAGCAGCCCCTTCCCCTCCCAGGAGCAATGGCAGTGCCAGGAGGGGACCTTCCTGCTTGGAGCGCTCTTGTCCAACCTGAGCCGTGCCGGCTCCCTCCAGGCAGGATGAGCAGGCAGGGCGGGCTGTGGTGCAGGCACCAGACCTGTGCCGGCCCCTCCGGGAGAGCCCTTGGGACAGGCCAGCTGTGGGGCCCGCACAATCCACAACCCACAGTGGGAGGGAGGTGGCACTGCATGGGGCACCCTGGGGATGTCCTCCTGGGCGGGCTGGGCCATCGCTCAAGGGGCCAGCCACCCACCAGCCCCTTCTGTCCTTGCGCCTGGGACTCAGCGGTCACCTCAAGGAAGGCAGCAGCGAGCGGCAGCACCAGCAGCCGCCAGGGCAGCAGAGCCAGGCCGGGAGCTCGCTGCGAACGCCCCGACCCCGCGGCACACCCCTCACGGACTTCCTCCTGCCTCGTCTCCGCAGCGCCAGGACGTTCCCACATCCACCGCGGCATTTCCCAGTAGGATGCAGGAAAGGGCTGTGCAACAGCTGGGGACTTACTGTAAATGGCACCACCTGCTCCTTACATGGCAATTCCTCTGCAGGTCAGGGCCACGGGTATGGTTGGGAAAAGGGACTGGGACATCTGCTCCGCTGTGTGCTGTCAGGAAGCACAAGCTCAGGCTCTGTGGCACAGACCGGGGCTGGCACCGGCTGCCCTGGCTGCGGGCTCGGGACAGGCGATGGCTCCCTGCGCCAGAGGAAGAGCAGGGATGTGCAGCCCTGCAGCTCGACGTCTCCGTGGCCCGCAGGAGTCCCCTAGTTCCACAGCATCCCCCCGTCGTCCCCATCTGCCCCGGGCAGGTGCACACAGCAGAGCCCTGTGGTGTGGCACAAGATCCCTGGCCCCGGCAAAGGCTCTGCTGGCAGTAACCCATCCCGTTGCATCCCAGAGCCTTGGCAGCAGGGGAGCTGCCCTGAGCCCCTTCATCATGTGCCTGGCTTGGCCCCTGGCTTTTCCCAGCCCAGGCAGGGCTGCAGGCAGGCAGGGAGCGTGGGGCGGCAGCAGGACCCCCGTGCCCAGGCCAGGGTGTATTTCGGGATGCAGATGGGCCCAGAGGCCTGTGTACATCCCCATGGAAACACCTCTTTGTTGCTGCTTCTCCAGCCAGACCCGCAGTCAGCTCAGAGCCAGCAGCTGCAGATTCCTCACTCCTTCCATCAGCAGCTCCACTCGGGGCTGCACTGCCTCAGCCTCCCCCACCCAGCAGCCATATCCACCAGCTCACTGCTCCCTGTCGCCCACCGGACGGGCCAGGGGTCTTCCTGCCCTACCAGCCGGCACTGCCCTGAGCTTTGAGAGACTCGGACCCTTCACCTGCCCCACAGGACCCTATGAGGGAGCCAGCCTCTCCCACCACCCCACAGCCCCTGCCTGCCCCTGCCTACTCCAGCGCTTGCCCGGGGCTTGGTCACGCACTCTACGACCACCGGCCACGGCGTGGGACAGAGCTCTCGCTGCCCGTGCGGAGGTGGATGTTCAGAGTGGAAAACTCCCCCAGCGCACTTCCACAGCCCAGGAGGAAGTTTTCATTCCGGCAGCAGCAGCTGGAGCCTGAAGAAAGTCTTGACATTTCAGCGGAAGGTTTCAAACAAAGCTGCGTTGCTGTGGCAATGGCAGCCGCAGGCCCCCCCGCCCTGTCTCGCGGTGGGGACTCGGCCAAGGCGGAGGGAGCAGCAGCCCAGCGCCGGCGGTGCTGGGGCTGCCCGGTGGGTGGACGGCGGTGGGTCGCATCCTGCAGCCCCAGCCCTGCCCCTGCGCCGGGGCCAGAAGGTCCCGCTACCAAGTGCCGCCTGCACCGTGCCCAGGAAGGCTGTGCCTGGGGCGGGCCGAGGGTGCTGGCACGCAGGCAGACCCCGTCCTGTGCTCTCCCTGGGGTCAGCCCCCCCGGCCAACGCCCCCCGCCCCGTCCCACGTCCCACGCTGCTCTTGCACCTGCATTCGCAGGGAGCTGGGAGGCGCCTGCCACTGGCTGCGGTCACTGCTGGGCACGGACGTACTGACAGCACATCACAGGAGGTCCCCGTAGGTGCTCTGGGCAGCAGGCTGCCAGCTGCTTTGGGTGTGTTTGCCCAGCACAGTGCAGAGTCCTGGGATGACCCTGGCAGAACAGCCGTGGGCAGGTGCCAAACCTCAGCCCTGGAGCATCCCTTGGCCTCACATCAGCCCTGGCCTCGGCCCCAGAGCAGGAGCAGGCAGTGGCGATGCCACAAACGCGGCTGGGGACGGGGCTCCTGGGCGTGGGACCCTGCATCCGCAGGGCTGGCACTGCTGCTCCCGATCCGGCCCTGGCTGCCTGCTCCCTCCCCACAGGTGCGCAGTGCCAGGGAGCCCAAAGGTCCCCCCAAGCCTGGTGAGCTGCGCCTGTCCCACGGCTCCCAGGGCCCGTTGGCAAAGAGCAGCTCCAGCCTGCGCCAGGCAGGCTGGGGGCGATGGGCAGAGGCAGTGCTGTGCTGGGCAAGGACGGGACGTGTGGCTGGCAGAGGGCACAGCTGGAGCAGATGTTCCCTAGAAGGACCCAAGGGCCCCGTCTCAGCATTTGACGAGTGGGAATGGGAACACTTTACTGTAATTCCAGCAATTACATTGTTCATCCTTGGCAGCCGACTCCAACTGGTGTCCAGCGCCATGGGATCCCGATAAGCCACCTGGCACAGAGACTTGGCAGCATGCCGTGCCACCGGGCAGCCAGCCAAGGCAGGGCAATAAAGAGCTGCAGAGCAAGGTGTGAGGTATGGTAAGGGCCCGCCCCAGCAGTTCCTGTCACCGGCACAGCCCGGGTATGCAGGTGCCAGCCAGGAGGGCTCCAGTGCCCAGGAGTGCCTACCAAACCCAGCAGGACTGGGGATCCCCAGCCCTGCAGCTCCGGGCAGTTGACCTGCTGCCTGGTGGGGGTCCAGCAGCCTCTCCACACCGCAGCCACCCCTGCACCCACGCAGCCTTGCCAGGGCACTGAGCTGGAGCTGCCGGCAGCAGGATGCTCTGGCCAGCAAGTGGCAGGGAGGGCTCGCGGCAGCAAAGTGCCAGTAGGGTGGAGGGGACCCCCCACTCGCCGGGCGCAGGAGGGGGCTCGGGGACAGGGCAGAGGCTGCGCTCAAGGGCCCATCACCCCCAGGGACCCTGGGGACCCAGCCAGCATCTCCCCAGTCCCTCCCTGCCCATTGCTGCTTCCAGGCAGGCGCTGCCCCCAGGGCTCTCCTTCCCCGCATTGCCCGCCTGCCCTGGCCCAGCTGCTGCATCCGCCGGGCGGTCCCCACCGGTGCTCGGGGCCGTGCGGGAGCAGGGGACAGTTGGCACCCAAGGGATGGGAGTGTGAACCCTGCTGAGTCATCACTTCACTGTTCTCATTTTTCCATGGTGCTGTTGTGCAGTTTGCTGGAAGCCAGCTAAGAGCCATGACTAATCTGTTCTCAAAACAAGCACAAAGAGAGCAGGGAGGTTTGTGCAAACCCTGCGGGGAAGGGGGGGTGAATCAGGGCGCAGGGCTGGGGGAGGCGAGCAGCCGGGAGCAGCTGGGAATGCCCAGCCAGGGAGCAGCCCCACCGACAGCACCTGCACCGGGTGCAGGGAGTGGGCACAACCCGAGGCTGGGCAGGGGCAGCGAGGACTCCCGAGCACCCATCCCCTCCCCGCATGGTGCACCGAGCCAGGCAAGGCCAGGGTGCAGGCAGCATGCCGGGGCCGGGCGAAGCAAGCAGGGCAGGCAGGCGTGCGCCATTGGCACTTGGGAAACACACGTGTAGCCGCTAAGGTCAGGGCTCCGGTTCTGGTCGTTTCTGCCCTGCAGGGAAGCCACCGGCCAGGGAGGCCAGGGAAGGAAGCGCAGGAGTTTGCTCTGGCCGGAATCGGGCATCCATTGATTTGCTGTTATTAAAACCAGAGCTGCTGTCGGGAACTCTGCAGCCTGGCTGCCCTTGCACACGCTTCCTGGAAAGGGCCGTCCCGCGTGCCCTTGCTGGCGGGGGACGGTCCCCCCAACGCACCTGGACCCGCAGGCACCGGCCCACGCTGGGCTCAGGCGGCGGCCAGGGCAGGGGCGGCCCCTGCGGGGATGGGAGCCGGGGAGTCAGTTCTGCGCTCGGTGCCCACCGCTCCGCTGCCCAGCAGCTCTCAGCCCCCGCTGCCCCCGGCCCTCCTCAGCTCGCCCAGCACCCCCAGCGCTGCCCGCGGGGCTCAGGGCAGCCCTGCTACCCCACAGCGGGTGCTGGCGACGGCGAGCGGCACTTGCTGCCCCTTTCATCTGCTGGGCTGAAGAGCGTTTACTGGAGAGGCAAAGTCACCGCTTCCAGCAGCAGGGAATGAATCATCCCTGTCAGGAATTCTGCCCGTGGGCTTTTCTGTAAGAGCATTGAATTTCAACATGGCAGACCGAGGGCCGCGGCCCCGTGCCCTCCCGGCCGTGCAGGTCCCTCCTCCTTGAACAATCTCCCGCTGGGGTTCCTGTTCCTGGCCCCGGCCTCGCAGCCACAGCAGCTGCCGAGGGGCGCCAGGCACAGGCCCCCCAGCCGGGAGGGTCCCTGCCCATGGCGAGGAGCTGGGCCCTGGGAGCCGCTGGAGCTGGTGAGGGGGCCAGGATAAGCCCGGGTTCCCAGTGTGGCACGGGTACCCCCATCCACAGAGCTGCGCACCCCAGTGCCCCACGTGGCTGCCCCAGCCATAAGCGGGTCCCCACGGGGCCGTGGGCTCGCTGGTGCTGCCTGTGCTCAGCACCGCGTGGCCGCGGCTGCTGACGGGCTGTAGCTGTGGCGGTTCGCAGCCCCCAGCTGCGCTTGCACCCACGAGCAGGTGCCGACAGAGGGGAAGCGGCGGGTCCCAGCCGCAGCCGGCGCACTGTCTCAGCAGCAGCACCTTCCCTCTGCCCTGACCGGGCGCCTGCCGCTCCCGTTAGCGCTGGCAGCGCCCCAGTCTGTCAGGAGTGGAGTGGGGGACGCCGGCGCGGTGGAGGCACGCGGCCGCGGATGGAGGGGCAGCTCCCGGCAGACACACACCCGCCACCCCTGCTGCCATCCCAGTGCCGTCCTGCTGCGGGGTCACTGCAGGGGGACACCGCTGACCTGGGGGGACGCCGAGGGCCCAGGGGCTGCCCCAGCATGGGCTGCTGCAGCCCCAGGGCCAGGCCATGGCTGGAGGGGAGGTGAGGAGGGGCCCTGGGGCCGGGGCTTTCCCAGCAGCTAGCGGTGACTGCTAGGAGCCCAGCCGGTCGGCAGGGCCGTCTGGGATTTCTCTCGGTTTCCACACGCTGCAGAAACTCTCAGGGCGAGAGCAGAGGGGTTTCTTGATAAGGGGGGAAGCATACTCAGAGCAGGAACTGAAACACCGCCTTTGAGACTGGCGGCTCTTCCCCAGGCCAGCTGCCTGGTGCAGCCTCACCGCTCTCCCGGCGGCTTTGTTGTAAAGGGGGCTGCCAGAGCAAGGGCTGCCCCTGCCTCACGCCCAGCCCAGCCTGCCAGGACCCGGCATCTGCCCGGTCCATGCGCACAGCATGGCCCCGCTCGCTCCAGCATCCCTCTGCGGTCCCCGCCTGCCCGGGCTCGTCCCATGTCCCCCCGTGATGGCCTCCCCAGACCCTCAGCCCCACCGATCCCTGCGGCCAGGGCAGAGCTGAGCCCAGCCCCTCAGCCCCCTCCTTGGCTCAAAGCCTCTGCTGCCCAGCCAGCCTGTTCCCCCCAGAGGGCTCTGCCACGGGCTCTGCCAGCACGCTGGGGCTGGCCCTGGGTGCAGGAGCCAGGGGACACGGTGGCCGCAGGAGAGGTGAGGAGGCTCGGACAAACCCACCAGGCAGATGAAGCCGGCAGGAACCTCTGTGAGTGAAAGTGAGCCCCAGCCCAGGCTGCAGCCGCAGCAGCTGCACCACGGAGAGCGTGGCGCTTGGGGGACAGGCTGCGCTGGTTCCCCAAACAAACCATCCCGCAAGTAAAGAGAGTAAACAGCCTGCCTGTGGCCCCACAGGGCCTGCGTGGTGAGGCGAGCGCATCGCTGTGGGAAACCAGAGATAACAGGTCCTGCTTCCCGGCACCTCCTTTCCTGGACATAGGGCTGCCAGGAGAAAAGCACGTGAGAGCCCATTCCCAGGGGGCCCTTCTCAATGCGACTCTCCTCTGTGTCCTGCTCCAGGCATCCCAGCAAGGCTCCCAGCTGGGCACGGCCCCGCATGGCCAGCATCCCTGGCGGGGAAAGGACGGCCGCTCCGGGCAGGGCAGCCCAGCGCTAGGGGGGGGGCGGGGGGGGTCGCAGATCTCACAGCCTTTGCAACCGCCTTGCGCCAGCAGCAGCTGGGCACATCTGCTGCAGGCAGCTTCAGTGCAAAGGGCCCACATGCAGGCCCTGCCACCACGGTGCTGCTTCCTGGCAGTGGCCAGCTGACATGCAGTAGCCACCAGCCACAGCTGCAGTGATGCTTCCCGGAGGGCTGGGTAATTTGCCTGCCCTGCTTTGCATGCCTGTGGCTGCCCCGGGTGCAGGAGGACACAGGGTGTGCAACATGGCCGGCGCGGGGGGCACAGCCGCAGCCCTCACACCGAGGCAGGGCAGGCAGGGGGGCAAAGCTGCCCCCACCCCAGCGTGCTGAGCACCCAACAGCCTCTCCGGGGCTGGGGGAAGGGAGGTGGGGGATGTGAGGACGGATCAGGACACGGCACAACCTCGGCCGTGGGAAGCTGCTTTATTTTGCTTTACACTTTCTGCCATTCCTGGAAACAAACAGCTGGAGGGACCGCTCCAACCTGCCTGCTGGGAAGCAGGCAGGGCCCCCTCGGCCCCCTCAGCCCCCGCCCCTCTCCACCCTGCCGGGATGCGCTGTGCCCAGGGGCTGCCTGTGACTCCCCAGGGAGCCGCTCCTTGCCCAGAGGGGCTCCCGTGGCCCCCACGGGGCTGCCAAGCCCAGCCCGCCCCTGAACCCGGGAGTGGCTCATCCAGCCGCCCCAAAACCAGGGGGATGTTCGTGCCTCGGTGTTGCAAAGCAACCCCAGCCCCGCAGGCTGGGGCAGTGCCGCTCAGGGGCCCCCCTTATGCTGCGCGCAGCGCTGGCGAGCCTGTGGGCTGCGGTCCCGTGCACGGAGGCTGAGCAACTCCATCCCAGCCCTGAGCCGCCTGCGGGCTGCGGTTCCCGTGCACCAAGGCTGAGCAGCTCCATCCCAGCAAGCCCCACGCATTAGCACCAGGTTGATTTATAGAAATCCAATGGCTGGGGCTGCCAGTGCCTCCTGCCAAACCTCATTAACGGCTGGCCTGGGAGCAAGGCAAACAGCTCGTGCAGCAACAAGGAAATCCTTGTTTAAGCATTTCTGGCCATGCAGGGCCCTTCCCCTCATGCCCAGGGGAGGAGGAGGAGGTGAAGGCCCCAAGCCCCAAGCTGGCACCATCTCGGCAGCCATGAGGAAGGAGACGCAAGGGGACATAGCGGAGTCTGCACAGCGAGGGAGCCCCCAGGACGGGCTGTGAGCCAGGAGGGAGCAGGAAGTCACAGTGGCATGGCGGGGGGCAGAGGGCTCCCATGTCTGCCCTCCTTGCACCACCACAGTGGTACTAGTAACCGATGGGGACATGGGGACACCGGGGTGCCAGCAATGGGTGACCAAGGGCTGGCTCAGAAGGGCAGCACTGCTTAGCTAACAGCTTCAGGCAGCCGAGGGGCTTCGTGGCTCGCCCCTGCCCCTCTGCCCAGGGCCACCGGCTGGCCACCCTGTGCTGTGCCGTGCCATGCCATGCCTCGGGGCAGAGCTCTGCCAGGGCTGTCTCAGAGGGATTCGCCAGCCCCCGCTGTGCAGAGCAGCCTGGAAGGAGCTTCTGTGGAGAGCTGGGGCAGGATCCTGCCTGCCCCTCCGTGCCCCCTGCTTCCACCCACACCGGGTTCCTCGCACAAAGCGCTGGCCGTGGGCGCAGTGAGCTCTGGGCACGGGGGGCTGCCGGCAGGCCATGGGAGCCAGCACCAGCATGCCTGCCCCACAGTGGGCACAGGGCACCAGCACAGCTCGCCCACAGACCTGGCACTGGTGAGCTCCGGAGCAGGCTTACTGACCTGCATCTGCCTGCCCCACGTGTGGCTCGGGATCTATTTCATCATCTGGAGAAAAGCATTTACTGCCAATAAACGGGCTAATTAATTCTCCTCAAAGACCTCTCAATTATTCATCTTGGGCCACAGAGAAAACAATTACAGCACTTACCTCAGCCCTGGCTCGGCCAGTGCAGCAGCCAGCGTGGGGCCAGGGCTGGCGGCAGGCAGGGCATGGCTGGGGACGGCCCGGCACAGGTCCCAGCACCGAGCCCCAGCTCCCAGTCCTCGGCCAGCGCCGGCTCTGCCCACCTGGTAGAAGCGGCCCCGCGGGGCTCTGGGGAAGGGCTGGTGACCCAGCACAGCCACCCAGCCCAGAGCCACCACGGGCAGCAGTGCTCTCCCAGGGTGCCCCTGAGAGCTGCTCTCAGCACCGGGGCTCAGGAGCAAGGGGACCCTACCCGGCCCCCTGCACAGCTCCTCGCTGCAGGATGCATCCCATGGGTCTGACCGCAATCTGCCCACGTGCAGCTGAAGCTGCTGCGTCCTGTCCACCGAGAACACGGCAGTGGTTTGCTCCCTCTTTTCCACCCACCTGCCGTGGTCTCCTCGTCATTCTTGTTGAGCCGCCCTCCACACCTGCACCCAGGGACCCACACCTTCAAGCTGTGGCCAGACCCAGCCACGGGCACCCACTGCGAGCCGGGGCTCAGGCCGCATGCCCCGCGAGCCAGCTCCCAGCACTGCCCATCCCCGCGCAGCACATCGCTCCTGCTCATCCGGGGACAGGCAGGACCCTGTCCCACCGGGGGACTCAACCCCCCTGCTGCCCCTCTGCCCCTCTGCCCTGCAGCCCCAGGGGCCAGGCCGTGCTCGGGTCCCCCCTTGGAGAGGGGCTTTTTTCTCAGACCGTGCTCCGTCTCCTCGGCACTTGGGATGCTCCTTCTGCCCCACGGCCGGGGGTTGAGTCCCTGCGCCCTCCACAACAGCTGCACCTTGAGAGGGAAAACCCGCTGTGCCGCTGGCACTGTGAGCTCGGGGGTCCCGTCCCACGGCACGGCCGGACCACACCGGGGCAGGACGCGGGCGCGAAGGCCGCCCGGGGCCGGGGTCCGTGACAGCTCTCCCCCACCCACCGCCCCCGAGCACGGCGGGTCAGGCTGCTCTAGCACGGCCATCCTGCGGCCCCCCGGGACCCCCCGGCCGGCCCGGGGAGC
>VZTL01077407.1:9758-20407 GCA_013400535.1 Scopus umbretta | reverse complement strand
GGCCCCGCCGCGGCTCCTGGGGCCGGGCCCGCTCGGCCCCGCTGTTAGGCCGGCCTTCGGACCCGGGTTTGGCCCCTCGGGCTCCCGCCTGCCGCGGGCCCCGCTGCACCGGCTCCGTCCCCGTCCCGAGGGCGGTCGGGACCCCGGGGAGCCGCGGGGGGCGGGGTGACGGTGGGTGCTGGTGGCTCCCGGCGGCTGACGGCTGTCCCCTCGCTGTGGCAGGGCGGCGTGTCGGAGGGAGCGCGGTGCCACGGGGACCGCAGGGACCCGCTCGGCCCCAGCAGGATGTCCCAGCCGCCCTCCTTCGCCTTCCGCGTCTCTGAGGACGACGAGAGCAATGGGTGAGTGTGGGCCTGCCCTCCCGCTGCCTGCATCTGCCCGAGCCCTGCCCTTCCGTGCGTGGTCCCCGGGATCCTGCAGCCCCAGCAACGCGAGGCTGGTGTCCCCGCTGCGGGAGACAGCCGCCCTCGTGCCCAGCAGGCACCGGGTGCCCGTGCTGCAGGATGGCACGGCCGACTTTGGGCTGGCGCCGGGGCTTTTCTACAGCTCCATCCCCTGCGCCCCAGTGCCCAGCCTGAGGTGAGCGTGTCTGTGTCCCTGCAGCCAGGAGCCAAGCCCGGACAACGAAAGAGCCCTGCACACCTCCTTCCACCAGCTGATCGAGGAGCAGAGCAGCTTGGTAGAGGCGGGTCTGGAGCTGGAGGTGCAGGCGAGGGGCAAAGGTAAAGTGCTGCAGGTGCAGCTGGGGTGGAATGGGGACAGCCCGTATGCCCAGGGCCATCTACCATCCCAGACCCTGCCTGGGCCAGCTAGAGCTTGTGCTGAGGCCGTGGCCAGAGCGCTTGTAGGAGCCTGCTGACGCCTTTGCCAGTGCAGGCAGCAGGGCAGACCTGCCCTTGGGGACACAGAGACCGTCCCTGGAGAAGGCGGTGCTCCAGGGGGAGCACACACTGGGGCAGGCGCCTGGCCACCGTGCTGGAGCAGGGCAGCGGGGCCACAGGGACTAGAGCTGTGGGTGCTCCGGCTCTCACCGCTCTGCGTCCTGCCCTCCCTCTCCCAGAGCACCCAGCCCACCTGGCCCCCCCGGATACCTGTGCCGCAGCCTGGCTGGAGCCTGGGCAGGGCGAGCAGCACCCCAGCTACTCCTCCGCCTCCCTACAGATCCTCGCCAGCATGCCCAGCCGCACCATCGGTAGGTGCCGCCCACCCTCCTGCCCTTCCCCAGGCCCAGGAGCCCCTCAGCAGAGCTCTCCCATCTGCCCTGCTCTCCCATGGCTGCCCACCCCCCTGCCCTGCTCTCTCCCACAGGGCGCAGCCGTGGGGCCATCATCTCCCAGTATTACAACCGCACGGCCCGGCTGCGGCGCCGGAGCAGCCGCCCACCCCTGCAGCAGCTCTGCCGGGCGGCGCGGCCCAGCCTGCGGCTGTACAACCTGGAGACCGACCCTGCCAGGGCCACGCTGGAAGGTGAGGGTCCCCCGGGAGCCAGAGCAGGTGGTGCTGGGCACGGTTCCCATGCTGGGTTCAGGATGGGCACAACGTGTCCTGGCCAGCCACATCCCGCTGAGCCCCTTGTGTCCCCAGACAAGCGGAGCCTGCTGGTGAAGGAGATGCTGAGCCTCTCGCCCAGCCAGCGCAGCCACATTCTGCTTGCTGTGCCCCTCAGCCTGGCAGAGAAACACACCCTCCGGTAGGTCCTCTCCCACTGGCCTTGGCTAGGCAGGGCTCCCACGGCTGGAGCCATCCCAGGGCCCGTGTCACCCTCTGACATCCCTCTCTGCTGGGCAGGCAGGAGCTGAGCGGGCAGAGGGGCCCCCCGAGGCAGCACGCCCAGCACCAGGCCCGGTCCTCTCTCTGTGGATGGTCCAAGGACTACATTGTCCTCGTAAGTCTGGGGTGCAGGTCTGCACAGCAGCTGTTGGGGGCTCCGGTACGTGCTTCGGCCCCGGTGCTCTCCCCAGGCTCCCTCTCCCCAGGGCTGCTGGGAGCTTTGGTACAGGCTCCTCTCCCTGCTCCCTGCTGCGCCGCCCTGGCACTACGCCCTGAAGCAGATCACCGTCCGCTTCGGCTCCAGCGTCCTCTCCTACTTCCTCTTCCTCAAGACGCTCCTCATGTTCAACATTTTCTCGTTCCTCATCCTCATCTTCGTGGTGGCCTTGCAGGCTGCGTATCCCCCTGCCACAGTCAGCTCCCGGCACTTCACCGGCCTCGAGCTGCTCACAGGAGCGGTAAGCACTATCAGCATGTCGGTGCCAGTGCGTCCCTGGGCCAGGAGCTGCTCCAAGCACGGGGCCCAGCCCTGCATCCCTGCCACAGCAACGCCCTGGTCCCTGCCTTCGCACAGCCAGGGCCCTGGGACCACTAGTGCTGTAGGTGCAGAAGGGGGTGCCCGGTGCTGCCCTGGCCCAGGGCTTGGTGCCCCGCTGGGCTGGCACCGTTGAGCCAGGCTGGGCAAGGGAGCCGTGGACACCATCGTGCACTTTTCCCACAGGGCTACTTCACTCACTCGCTGCTGTACTATGGCTACTACAGCAACGTCACCCTCAACGACCCCTGTGCCTCCAGCCCCAATGGCAGCACGTGCCCCCGCGCAGCCCCCCTGCTCCCATTCAACATGCCACTGGCCTATGTGTTCAGCGTTGGGGTCTCCTTTCTCGTCACCTGCGTCCTGCTGGTATACAGGTGGGTCAGCATCACCTCTGGCACTGCCAGCTTTCCCCTTGCCACCCAGCCCTTATGCCCTGACACCCTCCCCCTCACTGCAGCATGTCCCGCTCCTTTGGGGAGAGCTACCGCGTGGGCAGCTCTGCTGGGGACCTGGCCGTCAAAGTCTTCTCTGCCTGGGACTTCAAGGTGATCCAGAGGCACTCAGTGAAGCTGCAGTGTGAGAACATCTGCACCCAGCTGAAGGTGAGGAGCTGGAGTTGGCCCTTGTATGTCCTGTGCCCTGCAGCAGGCAAGGGAAGGTGTTCACAGCAGCCAGTCCAGACTCGGGGTTCAGCACCCCTTTCCTACCCGCTGCACAGGGGAGCCCTGCAGCTGCAAGTACCCCCCTGACCCCAGCCCCGCACCAGCACTTTGCCCATCAGCCCTCTGGGTCTCACCTCAGTGCAGCAGGACAAACCCTCGCTCCGGACCCAGAGCGTGTTCGGCAGCACTGGCACTGCTCTCTTCCAGGAGCTGCTCGCGGAGCAGCGGTCCCGCTCCCGTTCCCTGAGCGTCTGCCAGCGCCTGGGACGCACCGCTGTGCTTCTCCTGGCCTGGGCCCTCTCGCTGATCACAGCGCTGGGCTGCGTGCTGGCTGTGCACTACTGCTCGGAGCACATGCACGCGGTGAGTGCTGCCCCTCGCCGTGGGATCTCCTGCCCTGACGTTGGGGGGCTGGGGCACTGGGGAGGGAGGCCTGAGCCGCCCTGGGAGGCAGGGGCAGCCCTGTTGTTGCAGCCCTGTTGCAGCTCCCCTCCTGGCACCGGCGTTTGCTGCCCTTCCCGAGGGTGCTGGGCTGCCGGCAGCCATGCGCTTACCCTGGTACCCATTCACCAGCTTCAGCAGGACCACCGAGCCCGGGGCAGTGGCAAGTGGCAGCAGGAAGCCATCCTGCTGGTCCTGCCCTTCGTGGTGTCTTTCCTCAACGTGCTGATGCCCTACCTGTACAACTTGCTGGCGATGTGGGAGAAGCATGACTCCCCCGCGGCAGAGGTCTATGTGGCGATCTGCAGGTAGGCTGGCCGGGACCGGGACAGGGGAAGCGTCCCGCGTCCCCACCTTTGGTGTGCGGGGAGGCTTTGGGGCCGGGCACCCCGTCCGCAGGGCTCGGCCCCTCCATCCCCAGGGCTCAAGGGCTCCCGGCCCCCTCCTGCTCCCCAGGAACCTCATTCTGAAGATGGCGATCCTCATCCTGCTCTGCTACCAGTGGTTGAGCCGGAGAGTTGTCTGCTCGATGGAGGAGGTCAGTGCCGCCGCCCTGGGGCCATGCAGCGCTGGGCTCTGTGCGGGTCTGTGTGAGGAGTACCTGGTGCCTGGGTGAGCCGGCTGGGCCACGCCATCTGGGCTGTCCCTTGTTCAGGGAGTGTGGAGCAAAGCCGAGGCTGCGGTCCCAGCACCAGCAGAGGCAGGGGTCTGGCAGCACGGGGTCTGCCGGACGGCACCGCAGGCACCATCAGCTCTTTTGCCGGAGAGAGGGGGGTGGCGGCCAGACAGGGGCACCCCAAACAGGGGGTGGCTGGGGAAAGGGATGCAGGGGAGGAAGAGGTCCCACAGCCCCTCACACCCCATGGGGCACACGGAAGAGTCACGGGGGAGGAGAGGCCTCATTGCACACTTGATGCCACCTTTGCTTGTCTCCCCAGTGCTGGGAGACGTGTGTGGGGCAGGACCTGTATCGCTTCGTGGTGATGGACCTCGTATTCACCCTGCTGGACACGCTCTTCGGGGAGCTGGTTTGGAGGTAACGTGCCCCAGGAGGGGTGCCCCCGCTGGCATGGCGTCCCCGGCACAGCCCTGGCTCTCCATTCCCCAGGCGGCACTGCCCTGGTGCGCCCAGGCTCTGCTGCTGTCTGAGGGGGAAGATGGGTTGCCGAGCATCCCCCCCAGCGGCAGTGAGGGAGCAGAGCTCTGCTCCTTCCCAGGCTGATCTTGGAGAAGAGGCTGAAGAGGAAGCAGAGGCCTGAGTTTGACATCGCCCGAAACGTGCTGGAGCTGATCTACGGGCAAACCCTGACCTGGTGAGATGCCATCTTGCCTGGCATGGCTCTGCTGGTGAATGCCTCGTGGTCCCCTGTGAACCCCGCAGCCAGCAGGGACCAGGCACGGGGAGCTGCACATGTTTCACTGAGCGGGGCCACGGGAGACCCCCCCCAGCCCCACACAGGTGGGACGAGGGAGACAGGCGGGCTGGCAGTCACAGCTCCCAGTGCCAACACCTTGCGGCCACAACCCACATGCTCACCCAGGAGGTCTGGCTTGGGTGATGGGGTGAGAGCAACGGGGGGATGAGCAGCCAAGCATCCCGGTACCGGCCCAGCATCCCCTGCCCTGCTGGTCCCTTCCAGAGTTCTGGGAAGGAGCAGGCTCTGGTGCATGTGCAGCCCCTCTCGTTTGTCCAGGCCATAATGGCACTCGCTGCTCCAGGGGACCTGGTCCCCTCCAGCCTGTCCGCTCAGCTGCTCAGGCCCTTGCTTTGCCACCCGCCACCTTTCTGCAGCCCCTGGCCTCGCGCCCTCCTGCCCAAGGAGGGGATCCACGCCTGTGCTGCTGCGTTCCCACTCGCAGAACGCCTGGGAGCCACAAAGGCTACAGCCACCCCGCGGGTCTGTGGGATCCCAGCCCAGCACAAGCTGCGCAGCAAACCGGGGCACGGGGCATCGTGTGCTTGCTCTTTGCTTCACGAAAGCCTGATCGCAGCTGGCGACGGTGCCCTGCCACTGCCCCCAGCTCTGCCCGCCGCTGGCTCCCGTGGGGCCCAGACCCGGGAAGAGCTCATTTTCCCCCTCTCTTCCAGGCTGGGCGTTCTCTTCGCACCACTCCTGCCGGCCGTGCAGACGCTGAAGCTGCTGTTGCTGTTCTATGTCAAAAAGGTGTGAGCTGCCCCCCACCCCACAGCTCCCCATGCGTCCCCAAGACAGGCAGCCCTGTGGTGACGCTGCGCCCTGCCACAGTGGCACGCAGCAGCGGTGCTGCACCGTGCAGTGAGCAGCGTCGTCCTCGTGGGAGGGGGCAGGTGTTGCTGGGGACAGCGTGTCCCTGAGCTCACTCAGCTCCCGGTGGATGGGAGGAAACTGGGATGGCGGGGAGGGAGCAGCTGTCCTGCTTGCGCTCCTGGGGCTGCTTCCCAGGAGGCAGCAGCACGTGGGACTCTGCTCTCCGTCTGCAGACCAGCCTGATGCGGAACTGCCAGTACCCCAGCAAGCCTTGGCAAGCATCTCACATGAGCACCGTCTTCATCACCCTGCTGTGCTTCCCGTCCTTCCTGGGTGTAGCCATCTTCCTCTCCTACACCATCTGGTCGTGAGTACCCACTGGACCGTGGCTCAGGGCGCAGAACCGCCAGTTGCCTGGTGAAGGAGAAGGACCTGGGGAGACCGTGTCTCCTCAGTCCTGACAGCACACGGAGTGCGTCGCGCCCAGCACAGAGCTGTGCAGTGCTGCCCCAGGCAGGGAGATGCTGCCCAGCCGCTGGTCGTTGCACAGAGCGTAGCAGCAGTTGGCCTGCGCCCACTCCTCCTAGCTGTTCCCAACTGTTCCTGATGCAGGACAAGGGGGATGAGGACCCTCTCGTCCAGACACTGAGGATGGCTGGGGCAGGCGAGGCTTGGTCCCTGGAGGGCTGGACATCTGAGGCTGGGCAGTGCCCTGGGCTGGGGGTGGTGGCAGGTTGGGCTGCCCGTTGCTCTGACTGACCCCATTGCTCTGTCTGCTCAGGGTGCGGCCATCAGAAACCTGTGGTCCCTTCCAGGGGATGGAAACCATCTACCAGTCAGGGAAGACCTGGTTGCAAGTGCTGGAGAAGTCCATCCCGAACATGACCTGGTTCACCTGGGTCCACTACCTGCTGGAGAATACCTTTCTCCTCTTCTTCATGTCCGGAACCCTGATGTGAGTAAGAACCCAAGCCCGAGGTTGAACCCTGGGCCCATGCTTTGAGGGTCCCCCTGTCACAGCCCTGAGCGGGAGGCTGGGAGCTGGGGTGTCACTGCAGGGCCCTGCACCCCAGCCCGGTGCCAGGAGCACAGCGTCCTCCAGCTTCCTGCCCTGGCTGCCACCATCCCATTCTGCTTGTCATTGCAGAGGCGTGACCTACTTCAACATCCAGATGGTGAGAGGCCAGCAGAGGATCATCCACCTGCTGAATGAGCAGATTGCCAATGTGAGTGAGCTCCGCGCACTGCCCCTGGCCGGTCCTGGCTGCTCCATGCCCTGGTCCAGCCCCAGGACTGCCAGATTTGGGCTCTAGCCCCGACAGCGCTGCCACCATGGATGTGCAAGAGCCCATCCCACCGCTGCTCACTGCGATGTCTCTGCTGTTGCAGGAAGGAGAAGATAAAATATTTCTCATTCAGAAGCTTCACACCATTTATGAGCGGAGAGAGAGACGGGCCTGAGTCCCAGGTGAGGCCTGCACGAAGGGGAGAGGGGGCTGCCAGGGTGCTGGGAGCTTGGCTGGGCGCACGAACACGCCTCTTCTCCGTGCTGGAGCGGGGCTGGCGGGAGCATGGCGGTGTGGCGCTGCCAGAGCCAATCCAGCTGCGGCAGAGTGCCGCTTGCCGGGGAGCGGGAAAGTGCAGGAGACCATGGGGTGAGCCAGCCTCTCCCAGAGGCATTTCCCCTCGCTCTGTTGGCACAGGCAGCAGCATGGCCAGCTCAGCTGGTGTCTAGGCACGCAGACCTGAGCTTGCCGAGGAGATGCCCGGGTTGCTGGGCTCTCCTGGTACCCAGCCTGTGCCAGGTGCTGGATCCCTGGTGCTGCTGCGGCCCAGGGACGGCACTGTCTGCCAGCAGAGCCAGTGCAGCCACAGGGAAGGGGATGGGGACAGGGAACAGGAGGGGGATGGGGACACTTAAAGAGCCTCTTCTCTACTTCCAGCATGGGGCAGTGCCGTCTGCCCCCCGCAGCAGACCCTTGAGGTCTCGGGGACTGTATATCTCCTCTTAGCGTCACACCTCAGGAAGGAGCAGGACGGGACAGGACAGGACTCTGCTCGCAGCCAGCGACTGCATCCAGCCCTCTTTCTGAGCCATAGCAGTGTGGTGCGGGAAGCAGCGGGGCCGTGGGGTGCTGGGGAAGATCCTCTCCTCCGGGTTGCAGTGGCCAAGGACCCTCTGGGGCACGTTGTCTGGCAGCTCCATGGGGATGCTGCGGCACAGGGACGTGGGTGCTCCCGCTGCCTGGAGCTGCTGGGGACGCGGCAGGCACAGCAGGACCAGGGCCAGGACTGCCGTCGTGTTCCCGGGCACAGCTCCACGTGGGGCTGGCTTGCCAGCAGAGCCCTTCTCTGTGGGTGGTTACTGTTAGCAGAGAACAACTCTCCCCGCTGTCAATTCCTCAGCCCGTCCAGAGAACAACTTGGGGCTGTTTTCAGAAGCCTTTGGGGACAATGAAGCCTTCTGGCTGGAGAGGATCTGCAGCCCCCTTTGCACCGCCCAGAAGCAGCGAGGCTGGAGCTAGGAGCTGCCAGGCACCGACCCAGCTCCAGCCCCGTGTCTGGCTCGCCAGGAGGAGAGCAGCTGGCCGACACCTTCCCCACAAATGAGGCCGCCCAGCCACCCCACAGGGCCGGGCAGCCCTGCGGGCACGCTGCGCCTGCCGGCAGGACGGGCTCAGGAAAGTCACCGTGATGCTGAGCGCTGGGCTGGGCAGAGGAACCTGAAGGCTCTGGCTCCCCAGCTGCAGGCTGACTTGGCCCATTAAAGCGTAGCTGTGCAGGAGGGCTCCCAGCCTGTGTCTGGACCTGTTGGGCTGGAAGCAGGCAAGGGGCTTTGGTGCGTTAGCATCAGCATTCGTTAGGGGGGTGGCTCAGCCGTGGCAGGGCGTGCTTGGGCTGCTTGGCAGCGCCTGCCTGCCCACCGGGCTGCCCTGGGAAGAGCCCAGCTCAGCGCTGTGGGAGCAAGGACCGCTGCTGCCTCAGTGCATACAGTGCTGGGAGCCACTCACCGTTGCAGTGTGGTGTCCCCAGCCCCGGGAGCCACTCGCCAGCGCAGCGCCTACAGCCCCAGCCCCGAGAGCTGCTTTCCACCAGAGCACGCTGTCAGCAGCCCCTGGCCCTGGCAGGCCGGTCTGCCCCTGTGTCATGGCACTGACAGACCCAGGGAGGGTTGTGCTGCGGTGCGCGCCGGGCCCGGGCAGCCACACGTACCCCTGTGACTTGGCGCTTGTGCTGCCGGGTGACGCAGCTGCCTGCCCAGCTGGGCGCGCTGGGCTGTCTGAACAGGCGCGGGATGGGTTATCGGCGCAGGCACACGCCTGGCTTATCAGTGCAGGCACGGGATGGGTTTGCCACACAGACCCGGCTCTTCTCTGAGCCTGAGTGAGTGCTGGAAAGCAGCCATGGGCTGGTGCTTGCTGCAGCTCCTGAGGCATCCCCAACCGAGGCATCCCTGTGGCTCAGTCTGCCCTGGCTCCCAACAGCCACCCGGGTCCCCCCCAGTCTTTCCCCGTGTGCCCCGGCTCACCCCACGAGGCCCACAGGACCAAAGCTGCCAGCAGGAACCCCACATGCTCTTGGCCTCCAACCTGGGAGGCGTTACCAGCCCCTGCCCTGCTTAGCCCAGCCCAGGCGCTGCTGCACCCCCCAGCCCTGCTGCCCATGAGCACCGCAACCGCCTCTCCTGCACCCGAAGGTGCCAGCACGGCCTCATGCCAGCACGGCCTGGCCTCTGGCTCCTGCTTGTCCCTTCCCCAAAAGGCTGGGGCTTCCACGCAAGCACAGGACAGCCACCAGCCTGGATTGTAAAGTGGAGGTTTTACTGTAAAGTCCCACAGGGGTCCTTCTGCCACCAGCCCATGACACCGTCCTGGGCCCCACGCTCCAGCCCCAACACGGGGCAGCTGCTCGCCGGCTGCCTCCTTCGGCGACAGGACTCGCCTGGGCTGCCACAGGTACCCGGGCAGAGTTGGGGTCAGTGGGGATCTCCAAGGACGGCCCGAAGCCACTGCAGGACATCAGCCAGGCCAGTGCCATCGCGGGCACTGGTCTCCAGCATCGTGATGGGCTGTGCGGCGCAGGAGACGATGTCCTGCATGCGGAACAGCGACTTCATCTCCGCCAGTGACATGTAGCAGGGCAGGTCACTGCAGCCGGGGAGGAGGGGCTGCGTTAGCCCACCACGACAGCTCTCCTGCCCGGCCCAGCCCCTGTCTTGGGGGTCTCTGCAGGCCCAGCCAGCCCAGAGAGCGCGACTGCTGCCCCCCGTGATGCGTCAGGCTTCCTCGGGCGTCACCTGATGGAAGGGACGCGGGAGCCACCGCAGGCCCTCAGTGTGCCCCCGCCCTCCGGGCTGACCCCCCTCCTCACATCTTATTGAAGAGGACCAGCACAGGCACGGAGGCGAGCTGCTCTGCGGAGAGGACGGACAGCAGCTGGACGCAGGACGAGGAGACCTGGGTGGGGTTGGCGGCGTCGATCACGAACTGGAGGAGGAGAAGGGAAAGCGGCAGCACGAGCGTGCCCGAGGGCGGCCCTGTGCCAGGCCAGGCCGGATTCGGGGTGCGGAGGAGGGCAATCACGCAACCAGGGCGAAGCCGAGAGGCCCGGCTCCCCGCAGCGGAGCGGGGGCCGGCACCGACCCCCAGGCACGGGGTGCCCCTCTCCCTGCGCCCGCGTCCGTCCCTCGGGGCCGTGGCTGGGGACGGGGTCACCGAGCACACGGGTGCCTGCGCGGCCGCCCCGCCGGCGTGGGGTCCCGCTGCCGCCGCTCACCAGGAGAGCGCTGCACTCGCCGTAGTAGCTGGGCCAGATGGGGCCCATGCAGCCGCCCAGCTCCCGGACCGTCACCCTCCGCGGCAGCCGCAGGTCGGTCAGGTTGGTGCCCACCTGCCGGGACAGGCGGCTCGGCTGGGTGCGCCCGCGCACCGGAGCCCCTCGGCCGTACCGGGGCTGGCCGGCCGGCTCGCGGCCCCCACCGGGCCCTGCCTACCGTGGGCAGCGTGGCCG
>VZTL01077406.1:11531-19031 GCA_013400535.1 Scopus umbretta | reverse complement strand
AAAATACTATTAGTATTAGAGAAGTTAATTTCTTTGCCAATAATAATTTTTTTAACATTGCAGCTGACAGAGATTTTATTCAGCTCCTAAAAGGTTAAAATATAGGTGGGAAAAAGAAGAAAAGAAAGGCTACAAAGTCCATCAGGCCTTAAGAACAAAACTGTACCAATTTTTAACCCAGATTTGAAAACTGCCAAGTTATAATAAGCACCTGAAAACCTGGGTTTATAATGGAAACTGCAAGTGACCCCTTGTCGCAATGGAGCCTGGACAGTAACATTTTACAGAGCAGCTGAAAGTCATTCATAACCAACTGAATAAACTGAGTCTAAAGAAGGAGAAGCAACAGCGTTGGTGAGACACGGTTCAAAGACTAACATAGCAACTAGCAAGATTTTCATAGGAAAAAAAACCCTAAAGTGTTGCCAGTTTTCTAAATGGCTTTTTCAGGCATATTGCAATATCCTGCCACTCCCCCCTTCCCTCCCTTTGCAGATATCAAAATAGAGGCAGCTTGCTCTTTCTTTCTAAATTCCACTAACTACAGTTTCAATCTCAACAAAACAGTCAGTGTAATGGTACGAGGGCCACACCTACAGGGTCTGGCCAGTCTAGAGACCGGCATCAAGTTTCTCTTTTACAATTTCTTATGTCCTTTGTCATGCTGTACATTCTTTGCACATACTCTTTGAAAAACAAAACAAAAGGGTATCCATAAATGCGAAGCGGATCACTTCTGTTCAAACCCTCCCTGTCAAGTCCTAAACAGGAGAGACGGTGTGTAAGGAGAAAAAGGCATATAGTAAGAAACTTAAAATGCAATGTAGCTCATTGTCTCTACGGAAACAACTCGGGATGAGGTTTGCCAAAGTACTTCAAAGGTTTAGGAATTAATCCTATTTTCAAAGGTCAGTTAAGAAATTATGGGTCTGTCCATCCACTTTCAATGAAATCTAGGCTCTGGAGGTCAACAGGAATACACAGAGAATGTGAAGTTTAAAAGCTCCGTAAGTCTCTGTGGGATCTGGGTCTAGTTTGTCCCTTATTTCCAAGGTTTGTCTTACTATTACAGGAGACCATTTCCAACTCGCATTTCTTTTAAATGCTGAAGTAATGCTTAAGTATCCATTTTGTCTCTAACTAAATCTCACCTTCAGCAATCTCCTTCCCAACAAACATTAAAAATTTCTGCCTTATTTTTTCTTCTCTCTGAGTTTTTCTGAACCCTACCAGCAAGTGGAGCCCTCAGCTCTGAATTAAGCGGGCAACAAGTCCCTGTCCTTCAGTAAATTCAGGCTATCTTCTGTGAAGGATCAAGACTGGTATCTGCAAGTTTCATGGGCTCCTTAGCTGAGAAAAGTTAGCTACCAATGCCCAGTCTCAGAGTTTTACCAGAGATTAAGGGCTGATGCACGCCAGGCACCAGCTGGAACATAGGTACCAAAAGGTAGGCTTCTGACAGACAGAAAGGGGATTTGAAGAGCTCCTTGGTGCCTAAGGCATTGCATGCTGTTTGGGTGCCTACGTCCCTCTGCGGGAGGCTGAACACAGAGGCCCTCTAGGACTTGGTAGGAGGGCTGAAACTCACACCTCCATTTGTGCCCTCTGCAGAAAGGAAACGGTGTGGGGTTACTTAACTGTAAGGGTAAATGGGGGCCAAAGATGAGGATTATGCTTGGAAGTTGCTTTTATGAAATATCCTGCGAGGGGACTGTCTTGGCACCATCTTTAGGGATATAATGCCACCTACCGAATAGCCACTAGTGCAGCCTGGAGCTCCCAAGCTTTTCTCGGGGGATTCACAGTTACATACTGTTCCAAGCCTGACCCTGCCTAACATACGACTTATGAGAAGATCAGAGCTCTAGAAAGTGGGATGGCTTTAGGCTATTTGCCAATAATTAGCTGTATTTATTGACTCATTTCTGGAAATTACCATTTTTATGGGCACCTGGTACCCTCATAGAGAAATAGCTATGCCTAACTTTCATCTTATTGTAGGGGCAACTCTAGGACAACTGCTTTGAAGGGTATCCTATCCATCACCATGCATGATTCTTCCCATGGACTCACATACTTCATGAAAAGTCAACAACGAGATTCCCTGGTAAGAAAACGTGAAGAGTAGCAGAACTAAGAACTCAGAAAATCCAAAGGTAACAGTTAAGAACAAATGGGATTTATACAAGATTGATCTATAATCTTGTAGAAATGTACTGTAGCATAGTCCTGAAGTAAGAACGTTCACCATTAGTACAACCATGGAACAAGATCTCATTCAGTTCCTCGACATCCAATTTCTTCAGTTTTCGGCCTTATATGAGATAGCACCTTATATGAAACAGCACCTACAATTAGTACAAAACCATGTTTTGTTTTCCCCCCTCCCTGTGGTGTGCTTACCTAAGTATGCAAATCATTCACAAAGGGAGATTAATTAAGCAGTTCAAAATCCTTGTGACAGAGAAGGATTCACCCCATCTCAAAAAGCTAAAACACTGACACTGTAACTTTCAACAGGGCCTATCCACTTTGAGTAGCTAACATTTCACAATTACTTTTTAAATATTTGGTACCTCATGGTTCTTTATATGCTGAAAGCACAGTTTCCATTCATTTCAGGTGGGAGTATTTGGTACCGTTGCCAGCCTGACCCCAGGTGCCTTGCATTAGGAATTCACAAACAAAGAGCACACAGTTAGTAACTGTAAAAAGGGATAAAAGAGATAGAATCCTATTTATTTTTCAACTATAAAAATCAAATACTTTGACCAGAAGACTATCCTTGCTTCTCTTTCTGTGCTACCTTGTGTTAATCGCTTTACATCTCTTGTAAAGGATGAGGTACGGATCCTGTAGATGCTAGCCTTTTCCACCAGATAGTTCAAATGTTTTCCCATGCAGTAAATGAGGCAGGTTACTGTGTTATTAAAAGCAGTGTCATGATTAGTATTCATAAGGGAAGTGAATTGAAACTGTATGTAAATGCAATAATACTGGTATTTCCTGTATGGAATACCAGTATACTCGGCTTTTCATCACAAATATTTTTAATGTAGCTTTTCAATTGAGAGAAAAAAAAAAAAAAGGATAAAATAAAAAAGACTAAAATAGAGGCTCACGTCGTGGACTTTAAGATTGCTTAAAGCAACCTCGAGTCTCTGGACTGTAGACCAGAGCAGTGTTAATGCCCCTGGCAGTTACGTAGCCAGCAATATGATGCCCACTTTCCTGATAGTTCCACTTGTTGAAAACAACGTGGGACTCCTAAATTTGTTTGTACCATTATCTTTCTTACATTTTCTCTTATGTAGTCCTTCTCTGCTCCTCTTCAACTACTATCTTCTGCCTTAGCTCACCTAGCTGTCCCTTGGTGCTGATTTGCTATTTCACTTTCATGTCCTGCAGCTCTTCTCTCCCTTTTATTTTCTCCCCCTGAAATGCTGAGCTAAGGGGCACAGCAGAACTTTGAAGCCCCTCCTCTAAGAGTTTCCGGGGTGCCTAGGTGGGGATAGGTGAGAAACACCGAGAGTTTGCTTTTGGGCCATGGGCATGGCCACAGGGCAGCCCAGGCAGACAGGAGGAGGAAGAACAGGGAAAGGATTAGAGCATTTAAGTGGCAGCTGAATCTTGGGAAAATATAAAAGTTAAGCTCTGAAGTCTCTACTGATGCATATGAACCAGAATCCCTGGGAGGCTCTTAACTTTGCCAAATTTGGGCAGCTTTTCACAGGGATATAAGAATTCATATCCCTAGCATGAGGGCGATTTTTTTATGTGACCTTTTATATCCCACTCAAAAGAAAGGAGACGGTAGAGATTTGCAGTCAGGATTTTCTTTTTTTTTTTTTTAAAACAATGGACAAAACAACATGTTTTTCTCCTAGTTCTTTGTTCTCAGAAATAGCTGAGCAGTTTTAACTGAAACTCAGAAAACAAAAGGGGAGGAAGGGAAGCCTGAGGCAGACTTCTGCTGTAGAAAATTTCAGTGCAGATTCTGAGAGTCTGGCAAAACTAGAAACAATTGAGAACAGGACTTTATAATAGAGCATATTAGGTACCTTTAAATTATAGACACCCGAAAATGGTGTGTAGAGCTGCAGCTGTTTCATTGTCTCCAGCCCTGAACTGGTGATCTCAAATAAGTACCTTGACTTCTTAGGAGATCTGCTGGGTTCGTAGCATTTTTTTGAAAGTGAGGCTGCTAACTAAGGTACTTAGGTATAAACTGATGTGTTGATTTTAGGAACACATTAAAAAAAATAAATTGGGGCTATGCACATTTTGCTAAGGACCCAAGCTGGGCAGCCGTCTTTCTGATGAACCACTACCAATACTGACTTTAGCAACCGCGTATATATCTGAAGACTTCCTATCCGCTAATGTCCACACCTTTGGGCGGCATGTGAGGGTTTTGTGTTTTGTGCTTACCATCAGAATCCATTTTTCTGGGCGCAGATTGTGGAGCATGCCCCTGCCACTGAATTTCAGAAGGTTTGTCTCCATTCAAACTTCTGAGAGGTGTACACCTCTGAGTCCCATGGCACGATATATCAGAAAAACGTTCAGAAACCTGGGAGTTCGCTGTCAGTCGCATGTGAAGTTTATGAAGCTACTCTGGAATTTTAAATGCCTTTTGCTCAGGAACAAAAGGGATGGGTAAAACCGTGGAGTGATAATCAGAATAAGGTCACAGTATAAAGATCTGCTTGGAACATGAAATTTTAAGGAGAGCCTGTACGTGTTTGTTTCAAGAAGGGCTTCAGAGTAAGAGGTGGTCAAAGTGTGGATTAAGGCCCACATAAGGAAAAAGCTGTAATTCTAATATTAATTAGTTTCTGCATAATTAAATATTTCTCATTTGGAGAAATGAGAACAGTGGCTGTGAGCTCCCTCTGTCCTTGGCAAAGTTTGAAGTCTAATTTTATGGCTTTGACTCTTCTCTGGTGCGCTGCAAGTATATATGAAGCAGTTTTCCTTTTTTTTTTTTTTTTTTCCCTTGTTTTCCTCAATGTGAATGGTGCTCTGAAAATGAGGCTAGTTATTTTGTTTATTGCAGGATGTTGGATGATGATTAGAGAAACAGTTAATGCCTTTCATCACTATAATATATGAGAGCAAAGAGTTGAAAACACTAGGAAAAGTCCACCTTTCTTAGACTTTGATGTTTGGCATCTTGGCAGTCTGATACCAGTTTTGTGACCGTAGGTTATAAACAAAGTTGGATTATTTCCAGAAGTTTATGAAAGCTGATACATTTTCAATTGTCTAGACTTTGCTAGGCAACCTTAGATTATGTTCTGACTGTGAAAGGTGGATTTTGTATTAGTCAACTGTGCCACACCTAGACATGAAATATGTGTAGCTGTGTTAATTTGTTGAACCTGAGGTAGTTGACCTGTGAGATAGTAATCTGGGCTTTGCACCCACTTTTATTCAGTATCATACACAAATCAGTTAGCAAAAGTGGCACAAACTCCAGTGACACCCAGATCTTTCTTCCTATTTCATGCAATCTTAGTGAGTGTCCGAGACGTGTGTGGAAGGCAGCAAAACAGTGAAGATTTAGCCCAGACAAGAGTGACAGTGGTGAGAGTAAGGTTGGGAGAAAGAAACAGAAGGTGTGTTGAGAAACCACCCAGAATCAGGGAGTCCAAGGTGTGCTGTTTTTAGTCTGGATCTCACAAAATGCCTCTGAGAGATCCTTGAAACACGCTTCTCACAGGACTTGGATGTGAACATTATACTGTTTTTCTTGGTTCCTAGGAACACTTTAAAAATCTGACCCCATGCCCATCTCTAGCCAAAAGGTTTTCTTTGGTCTTCCATAGCTAAAAGGTAACTAAGACCTACTGTAGGCATCTGCACCTTTTCCACTTTGAGAGTTAGATGTATGCTAAATCTGTATGACCTACACCTTAAAATGATTCAAACACTGGTTCTAGTGCAGACTGTGACTATCTCTCTGTAGGAAGTTATAACATACCTCTGCTCTTTGCAAGATGCTTTCACTGAGTGAAAGTTATTGAAAATTATTTCAGCTGGTCCTTTTAACAGGCTATTTTTCAGGTATCTGTGTATTACCATAGATATCATCTGCAGAGATGCATAAATGATCGAGCTTTTCTCTTAATAGAAAGGAAATGGTGATAGGGGGTTTCCATGAAGATTCTTTGATTTCAGAATTTATTCTCCCTGAGGTCCAAAATAGCCCAAATTTAACTTTCAGAACATGCTGCAGAGCTATTTTTTGCTGAGCTTTTGCTGAGGGTTGAAGAGCATGAGGCAAGCTGGGAATTTTTTTTGTGATTCTGGGTTGATTTGATTTATGTGGGCAGGGAGTTATTTGGACTGAGCAAGTAAATTTGTTTGTTATGAATATTTTTAATTAGTTATAAGCCCTCAAAACTTTGGGATAAAGACATTTTGTTTATACTTGGGAAAAAATGAATGAAATAGATTATATATTTAAACCTTTTTTGTAATGATTTACTCTTCCTTGTAACTGTGTGTAGTGAACAGATTATCTTTTATTTTATGATTCAGTTTTCCTTTAAGTGCTTCTTCCCCTTTGCGGGCACATCAGAGAGAATCTGTTGAATTTAACTGGGCTCTCCTTAGGCTCACGGTCTTGTTTGCCAGGTCAGTTTTTTAAAATTCTCTTACCTTTTTGGAAAAATGCAATTATTTGTGGTTTTGGCTGAAATAGTTCTGGTCAGCCTTTCCAAATTCTGAGGGGTACTCCTTGGCACAGCAGCCTCATAGCTCTAAGAGACCTGTCCCTTGGCAGGAAAGCTGGAAAGATGGATGCACATATCCTGAGCGACAGATTTGGCATGCCCTATGGAGTGCCACATACCCCAGAAATTTTGGATTTGTGAGGTACTGAATTAGTGGCTGCTTAGTGGAAAACGATCACAAAGTGATCACACTTAAGTCTGACACTCTTTTTAAAAGAGAAGAATGCACGAATTAACAGAATATATGAAGAATATGATGCTGCCCATCAGCCTCTTTTTGCCAACATGAGACTGTTCCCTACCAAGCATAATTCAGCACTCTGTTTGGTTTAATGAATCAATGACACATCTATCACAAATAAGTCTTCCTCTTCCTCCATACAGTCAGCTTCTTCGCTTCTGTTCATCCCACTTAAACCATTTAAATCAAAACAAATATGAGAATATTTCCCTTTAATTAGTATTTGTATTTAGCATGCACTTCTTTCACCTTTCAGTTGTCATTAAAGTGTATAAAGATAAAAACAGAATAAAAGTTAATATTTGGGCTCATATGCCAACTTGTGCAATAGAGAGATTTCTGGAAATGACTAACAGCAGTCTGGTGAAGTGGGTGTACATAGCATTCAGACTATAGGTGCTCATTTTTGTTTTTGTGTATGTGGGTGGGCTTTCTGGAAGCAACTAAATGACTCGGGAACTAGAACTCTTAAACTGGGCTTTTTATTTTTTTTTTTTTTTTTTTTTTGCATTTTTTTTC
>VZTL01077406.1:0-11421 GCA_013400535.1 Scopus umbretta | reverse complement strand
AATTCAGATTGCTGCTTTGTCAGTTCAACCATTATAGAAATTTAATGTATTTTTAAATTATATCTATATTTGATATGTGACCTCAAACATTTAGGGCTTCTTTTTTGATTCTACTTATTCTGTTCCTGGATTAGCTTTATTTCACCTTTGCAGACATCTGTGACTCAAATGTAAAAAGTCCCACAAATTGTCTGTGTGTAAAAAAATAGGCACAGGGCAGTTAAATCAGAGAGAACTAATTTGCAGAGAATCACATAAGGAAATTTATTCAGGTAAGCCGGCCAGACTTTACGAGTAAACTTCCTAGGAATGGTTCATTTAGGCTCCCTTCTTCAGGGTGAAATACTCGTGTTTTAAGAAGCAGTTTAAAGAGATAGTTGGTTGTTTTTTTGGTTTTTTTTTTTTGGGTGGTGGTGGTGAAGGAAGAGAATATGAGAGTCCAAAAATAATGAATTTGCAGTGTAAGCTTATTCAGAAGAGAGTCATCTGCAGTTCCATCCTGCTACCTCATATTATGTGACACTGGGGAGCGGCTTGTATCCTTTGTCAGTTGCTGTTCATGGGCTGGGCATAAAGTTCAGAAAGACTTCAGTGTCTAAAATGTTGCCTCTTCCTTTTCAGCTCATTCAGGTGAAAACTTTCTCTTTGGTGTATGGTCCAATCTTCTTCCTTGTGATTCTCTAAGAATTTGGGAATTGTGGCTTTTGCTGTGCCCTCACAGCAGGCTGGGCCAGAGCTGAGATGAGCCATATTGTGCAGAGTTCAAACATTTGAGTTTCAGCTAGTAGAGTTTTATTTACATTTGTGGTGTTCTCCCCCCAGGCTATTTCCTAAATACCTCTGGATATTATGGAACCTGGACGTAATCCTGAGGAGATCCTATTTCGGATTATTTTATTCTCATAAAACCCCAAGAAAAATATTAATATGTGAACAAATATGCCATTACATCAAGTAGACACCTGTAGAAAGAATGTAAATATATGAATTCAAGCATATCATGTAAAATTTAATCTGAAATTAGGGCAGATCCTGCTAATGAGAGAAACGTTTTTCCCCTTCCATTGAGAATAGGAACCTCATCTGACACATTTTCTTTTTTAAAAACACCAAATCCAATTTATTTCCTGTGACAGAAAAGAAAGGGACTCCACCAAATCTACCAGAATGAGACATTTTTAAGAGTACATTTAAGTAAATGCATTTCTGGATATTCTCTGAAAGTGAATTAACAAGGGTGGAGAGAAGAAAAGGGGGGGTGATGATTCTAAAAGCATCTTATTATAGTTTTAATTTAGATGGGCTTTGGTGCTAATGATTCATTAGGTTATGCCCTTTAAATGGTCTTGTCTTGAAAATGCCAACATTTTGAAGCAGACTTAAATATATTTCTCAGACATCAGATCTTGCACTTGTTATTAAGATGGGCTTTTTATTTTTTTTTTAATTTAAGAACATCTTGTAAATTATATATGCTGCAGAACTTTTGCAGTTTTGCTTTCTGCCTCTGGACTGACTGGGGGAGGTAGTAACACACTGAATTAATGTCTGTGTTACATTACTTGGAGTAACGCTGTGGTGATGAGATATCTGCAAGGCTCAAAAAGATGAACACGAATTATCATTTCAAGTCCCAGCTACTTACAGAACACAGAGGAAGGCAGGAAAAGACTGGTGTGTGCAGGACTTCGAGGGGTATAGGGTAGAGGCTGATTGGTTACTGTTCTTCCTTGAATTTCTGGTGTTTGCGTGACAGCATAAGTTAACGTTTTTCCTTGTTGCCTTAATGTCAAGTCTTGTAGCAGTGTGAGGAAGGCGACTTAACGTGGCTTGCTCCCTTGCCTTATCTTTCATATATTGGTTGATGATTTTTTTCAGCATCCCTGCAGCCCGTGGGAGCTGCGGTCACAGGACAGAACTGCTCTGTGCTGAGCAGTGCATAAACCCAGAGCAGCCGTGGAGGCAGGCAAAGAGGAGACAAAGGGAAAACCAAAGGAAAAAAACATCTCTGCATGTGCTAGTTTAATGTTGAAGCATTTGATTTTTTAGGTGCCTGGGGAGGGTTAAGAAGGGAGGTAATTGGCATGGCTTTGTGGGCGTTTGCAGAGAACTCTTTCAAAACCTATGATGTGCTATGAGAGAAAACATACACTAGCAGTCTGGAAATGTGACAAGTGGCTTGTAAAGAATGACATCGTGACCTGATGGTCAAAGAGAAATCATAGGGTAGGGGAAACCAATATCTTGTGCCTGATGCAGTAGAAAGGAGGAACCAGAGAACACAGTGAGAGAAATTACATAGGCCAGTCCTAAAACAGTGGGCTTCAGATAGTGGACTTCACAGCAATGTTTTGCATGAATGTAAGGGGAATAAGGTTGCATAAGGTCAAGGCCAGAGGAAAGGCAGTTCCCATAACTGTGAAGTAATTGGCAGGAACGTGTAGAAAAGTGGATCTCAGGACATGGAAGGAAGGAGTTCAAATGTGAGGGTCTAGAGCTCTAAGTCAAAGCTGACAACCGAGTTATTGACCAGACTGACAGGACCCTGCTCGTATTCACAGTGACTGATTGCAAAGGAGGGTGTTGAGCCTGTATTGGTGGTGAGACACCCACGAGAAGGAAACTGGCTCAGATCCTAGCTCAGACAGGAGAGGAGGAGTCTGGAAAAGAGAACTTGTGGATTCGTGAACTGCTTGGGTGGCTACATTTGTTTAAAAAGGAGATTGCTTAGATAGAGCTTGCCTTCACTGACATAAAGCATAAAAAAACTAGGGTGAAAGGTCATCTGTATTGGATATTGAGTGGGAAAAAAAATTGTCACTGAAAAGTCAAAACTTTATAAAAAATTTCAATAAAAGTCTGAATCTGGAAGAAGAGTCTAACAAGCTTAGACTGCTTGCTGAAAACACTTGCCATCATGATGGTCAGTTCTCTAAATTCTTTAACAATTATCATAATTCAGGATGTGATCTCTTAAGCTGCTCTGGACCACCCGTGAAACTAAAAGCTTAAATGGTGTTTACAAAAAATGAGACAGAGTAGAAAGTACAAAAATCACTTCCCCCTGCCTTTTTTTTTTTTTTGAGAATGGAAAATTGGAACACCTCAATAAACAGGAGGGATTAAAGAGAAAAGGACATATATATTTCAGGGGACAAATATAAAAATACAATTAAGTTGTGATGTTAAACATTAAGAGACTAGCTGAGACTATTAAAAACTAAATCAAACTGCACATGCAAGACGAAATTAAAAGTCATCATCATAGAACTTCATCCAAAAGTCTTTCCCAGAATGATATTATTGACAGTCAGGGCTGGTTTTGCTGAAATGAAGAAATTATTTAAATTTAACCTTTTCTTCTGATTATTATTTGTACATACTCCAAACATATTCATAGCTTCGCATAGCTTTTATACATCTCTGTTTCAGCATATGGATAACCCGTGAACTGATGACTGTGAGTTTGGTTTCAAGTTATTTCTATTTGGTTATGGCATAGGAGTGAATTTTTGTTGGACAGATGATTGTAAGCTTTAGAATTAAATATTCACTGAAAATTTGCATGATTAAAAATTCTGATTTTTCCCTGTGCTAATATTTTGTGAGCATTTATTCTTAAAATGTCTTCTTAAAATCCTCGTAGAAAGAGTTTATAAGGACTGGCTTTGCTGTCAAAGACATGTTAAGGAAGTTCAAACAAAAGTTTCCAAATAGATTTATCCTTTACTTGTTCATCTTCTGCCCTTAGCATGACACTTACAAATCAGAAAGTACACATGAGTTAATGTCTTTTAGTTCTCTCTTTGGAAAATATAACATTAGGATTGAATGCTAGCAACTGCTGGCTTTTCCTTTTAATCTCTTAATTAATATCATACAATCCCTTCACTTTTCCTTCTTCTTTTTCTCTACTGCTTTCCTTCCTTTGTACCCCAAAATCTTTTCTTCCCCCTACTCAGTCCTGTCCTTATTTTCAGTGTTACATTAGCACTGAGTAAGAATAGATGCAATAATGTGGGTGAGGAGCAGGCCTTTTGGCTTGCTTCTGCAAATAATTGTATGCCTAATTATTCTGCACATAATTCCATTTAAAGAGTAAATTTTGAAACTTCTGCAGTGTTTAGACTTTGGGAAACATACCTTGAGAGGGTATTTCAGAGACTCAGTAGAGGATGGCCTTTTCAAAAGGTGGAGCAAAACTGGATATAGCTAAAAATCAAACACTATTCTGCTGATTCAAAAGTACAGTAACCTTTTAAAAAACCCAACCCACATTAAAAACATCATCTGTAAGTTCACCTAAGTTCACCCTGTGTTATGAGCAGTCTAGTTTCATTAAAGCAACAAGGTTGTTTCATTGACAATAAGCTCTCTCTTCTGACATTAGCAGACCTCTTCCGTGGTCTCGTGTTTTATTGGAGATCTTGCTACGAAATACAGGCATCTAATGTAAAACAATGAAGATGCTCCAAGGTATTCCTACGTGAATGGTAACTGACTACCAGGGTGGTTTAGATACTTGGGTTTTTATTCTATTAAACAGCTACAGTTACTTTACAGACCTCAGCAAATGCATGAAATGGCCTTTGCATTTATTTTACGCTACTGGGAGCTGCATAGTTGCAACTTTAGATATAATCGTTGTGTATGCTGTAATTATAGTGATTGTACAATATAGAATTGTGAAGTAACTAAACATCAGAAGCAAAGGAGTCAATTAACATGCACCTCCAAATAAATTGCTAGATTTCAGAAACTTAATAATGGAAGTTTTTAGAGCCTCAGCTAGTGCTTATTTAAAGACTGGAGCCCCATGAGCGTGTAAGAGTACCAGTGCAGTCATGGAGTTAGTAATCCAAGGTGTATGAGGGGTCAGAGGGGAACTTCTCATTAGAAAGCGAAATCCTTTGTGATCATCAAAGTGAGATTTTTCAAAAGCATAACGTGTTGACGTATTGTCACTGATTTCAGTGGGAAGGGAATTAGACTGCTTTTGAAAATAAAATCCATATTTTTAAATGTATTTAAATTGTATGTCCAGAATTAGTGCCATTTCAGTAGTAGTGAACACTTGGCTTTTACATTTCCATAATGCCCCTGTCAAGTACAGCATGCAATCGAGTTGTTGCTAAACAATGGTTCCTAACATATGGACAGTCTCGGGAGGTAACTCAAACATTAGCAATTAGCATGTTTTGTCACAATGTTATTTTCAGAGTGTACAGTTTAATTAAAATAGGTAGCAGTGAAAGAGTCAGCTGTTTAAACATCAGAAAGATACCTCAGGATTTAAACCAGCTGAAGTTTATCATGGCATGCATTTTGACAGTTTCAGCTAGAAAACATTTCAGAAGTGGTTAAGTTACTTAGAAAAGTAGGTCCCTGTGACTTGGAATTAATTAACTAGAGGGATTTTTAAAAGTTCTCCAGCTACCAAAAGTATTATTGCATAACCCAGTAGTTTGGTATGTCAGTGTAATCTATCATGTATATTTAACCTATAGCAAAATGAATTCATTATCCTGTGGTATCACTAGGAGTTTATATTGCTTTCTTGATCATTGAGAATTAATTGGTTCTGTGAGTCAGCCACCTGATCTGGGAAACAGAGTCTGAGTATGAGAAGTAGGGAACCTAAATCCGTAGTTAGATAGCCAAATAAGTGGTGTGAGATTTTGCCTTTGGTATCAACAGGAACTGGACTGGGATGAACGTGAATGTCTCAATAGTACAAGGTTTATGTCCACACATAAAATTCCACTTCATACATGATATATAGCCATCGATTTCTATGCATACACTTGTGCATCTACATATATGTAGGCATTTATGAATACAATTAATGAAACTTCATACCTAGAAAAAAAGCATGGGAATTTTAAGCATTCAGTGGTTTAGGGTTTTTTTGGGGGGAGGGAGTGTTGGGGAGAGTATTCTCAGTGGACTAGGATTTCTGATATGAAATTTACCAGCAGTGTAAATAACTATTCCCAGCACAACATTAGACCTAGAATTTAATGTCATAACACAAGCGTTTCTCCCTTTTTTTTGTGGACAATTTGTTTTCCCATACCATGAACTTCTAAGGCTTGATTTTTCAGAAAAGAAGAGCATCCACAGCTCCAGATGAAATCCCTGGGAGTATGGGGGCTCAGCATTTCTGAAAATTTGGTTTATTTCTGTTCATAAGGTATTGGTTTCAAATACATTTCTGTAATAATATAAATTTATTCAAATAATTACAATTATTATTCAAAATATTTTATTATAATAATTAGTCAAAATATAATTATAAAAATAATTCAAAATAATTTGAATAATATTTATTTGAATAATAATAATAATTGGGGCAAATTAAATTAAGGTTTTTCAGAAGTCTCTCTTAGGCAGTTGTGAGCCTTTTAACAGAGTGAACAGAATCTGCTTGATATCTTCCCCATTTGAATTGTCACTTTCTTCCTCCCTATGCCTGATTATACAGCCATAATATGAGTAAAAATTCCCATTTACCTAATTGGGTTATTGAGTGTCAAGCCTGTTTGCTAAAGATTGTAAAAGATGAGGGTAATATTTGCATTAAAAAATCCTCTCTTGCCTTTCCCTTGCTTTTCCCTTCTGCATTTGACCAGCTTCATGAAACAAGGGAGAAGATATGAGCATCCTTCCCATTTTTTTTTACAAACAGTGAGAGTTTAACTGCATTTCCAAAAACAAATTTTTCAAGGCTGGCCCGTGTCACATACAACAGTTTATTGCTGGAACAAGAATGTGCGTGAGGTTAAGGAGAGCCTGGGGTTGCTTGTTGTGGGATGGGGAACTGCTGCTGCTTGTTTTTTTATGTCTGGGTGTCCCATAAAGGACAAGGGATGGATCAGCTTTCCCCGATAAGCTGTCCTTGGTTGTTTGCACATCTTAAGCTGAACCAGCACAGCGGCAAGAAAAGTAGTTACCAAAATTAATAAAGGTGTGTCCTGAATGTCATGCATCCTTAGCTTTTGCTGCTTCCTTACAACTAGCGGGACCAATATTCTCCAGCACAGCTCAGCTGTGTCCTGCAGTAAGGTTGGAGCAAGCCTATGTCACAGAAAACATGAGTCTGGACATATGTTTTGTTTTAATAGATGTACGTTTTAACCTGGAGATTTTATAGAACTATGTATCTGTATTTTTGTAGCATCCACATGACCTTTGAAATAGAAAGAGGTCTTTTCTTTTAACCCCCAAATTCATAACTGCTCTGATAGCTCCTTAGATAAAACAGTGATGACCATGGTGTAAATGCTGAGATAGTTGCTATAGATAGATAGATAAACTGAACTTTAAAAATTCATCTCCTATCTGTCATCATACACTACACTGTATAATATCATACTGTACTTATTTTTTAAATTCCTCAACTCAACATTTTTTTTCTGTTATATTGTAAATTTTTAGTTTGTCAAGTATAAATGCTTCCATTTACATGTACTTCAGGAGAGCTTCATTTTTCCTTGAAAACTGGAGACGGATGCTCCCACCAAAAGCTGCACTGCAGGGTGACTCCTGCCCTTTGCTGCTCCTCAGCAGCCCAGGTGTCACCATGGGCTAGAAGAAGATGCCAGGTGAGGGTGGTCATGCCTTTCGGCACTGCACCTGTGTCACTGAACTGCAAGGGGAAATGGTGGGAGCGCAGTCTGCGGTGAGAGGGTCACACCAGGGACCTACTGGAACACTATGTGCCAGTGGAAATATGTGCATGTGTGGGGGCAGTGCTGATAATTGTCTTTAAACTGGGAGAGTAAACATTAAGAAAAGTTGCAGCTCCACTGGACATCAACTTGAAGAGCTCTCAGCTGTGGTGGAGCTTCCAGACCAGTAGAGGAGAAGTCCTTCTACAATTAGATACTGGGCAGCACCAGTGAGTGTGTGGGTTGGGAGGAGGCATGCTCTGCACTTAACGTTTAGCAAAAGAATTTGAAGTGAGTTTCCTGTTCTTCCCTTTATTTTGTCTTTCACTATGACTAAGAGTGATTCTCTGGCTTTGTGTTTAAAAGTAATGTGATGGGAACACAGCAAACAAGATGGAAGACCAGAGCAGACTTGGAGAATGACATGTAAACCATATTATAGAGTCGTTCAGTTAAAACGTATAATAAAGAACAAGGAAACAAAACATTTCTGCAAGCAAGATGAGTTACAGATACTGTAATCGGAGCCAAAATGTTCACTTAATGTCTTTGACATCTACATGTTGTGACATGTACAAAGTTTTGTCTTTTGGCTGCTACTGATGACTGTCATCCAGCAGCTGACTGCGTCCACTGTTTTTTTTATTTTTTATTTTGTGTGTGTGTTTATGCAGGGGATGCAGAAGTTTCACAGTAGTTTTAACCAGTGGCCTTTCTGCCTTGATCCCTTCCATTTACATATCCCATCCAGCCAATCCACTAGCTCAATGTATGGTTGCTTCCTAGAGAACTCAGCTTGCTCTTGGCCCTCTTGAAGAGCATTTTAAGGTAAATACATTCATATAAATTTTTCAACATAATGGCACTGTTTCTTTCTACAGCCCCCTCATTAGTGTTTGCTTACGCTTAAATTCCTGCCCCAGAGTCAAGTGAGGGAAAACGCTGTCATTGGAATATTATTTCTTGTATCATTGCAATGTAATTTATGACATTTGACGACTGTTCAAGACACCCCATGTAACCACGCTTTTACAAGAGGGAGGCAAGAAGCTTAGAGATGAAGTGATTTGTGTAAGCTCACGGTCCAGAGATGAAGGTAGGAGCTGGGTCTCTTGAGACCCATTTGCATTTGTACTAGTGATATACACTTTAATGCTATAGCTGTAAATGGTAGTTGTGGATGAAGCTAGTGCAATCATTGCAGTTGCTGCAATGAGCCTAGAAGTACTTCAGTGGCCAGTAGGGAAAGTTGTCATTTCATTGCCATACTACAGAATCATGCTAGGAACTAAAGCAATTTCTAGCAAGGCAGGTATTGCTTTCTGTTTAATGCTACAGGTACAGTGTGGCCACTGCACAAAAGCAATAGTGAAACTGCTTACGCTGAAGTTAGACTAGATGATGCATTATTTGTTGAATATAAGGAACATACAGTATAGCCTGAATAACCTGAGTACTTTTGAACAATGGAAGAGGATTGTTATCTAGCTATGTGATACGGAAAAGTGTACATATTTGCCTCAAAAGGGCCTGTGCATTTTATTAGTCTAAAAAACTAACTACCATGAAAGAAAAGTATCTTCTGTTGGACTGAATGCATACAAACACTTGGACTGTTAAACACTTGGATTGTTAAACAATTGGACTGTTGAACACTTGGACTATTACTAATTTATTTTTACTTAATATTTGAACCACATTTCAAGGGCTGGAGGGGAACTGGTCTTTTTTTCCCTTGTTCAGGAGCACCTCTGACATAGTAAAGCAAGGTTTATATTGCCCATTCATGCAAGTGTTTGTCAAAATAATTTTTTATAACACTCTTATAAAGGAACAAAAGATGCAGAAAAAAGTAACATCAAAGTGTTTTCAAATATAATAAAAGTTTTATTTAAAATATATGCAAACAATAAAGCTGGCAGGAATGGTTCAGCCTTTATGATTTGCTTTAACAGTGATCAGTGAAAGAAAAAAGAACATAGCTCTTAAAAATAATCCTTGGGTTTTTCATGCAGTTTAGAGGGCTTAAAATATAGCTTCTATAAAGACTCCATGACAAATCTGATATTACTTGTACAGATAGATGATAAGCCAAAATCTGTTTATATTGAGGTGAAAATGTGGACATTGATTTCAAATCGGGCTTTCTGGTTGGTCTTTATTAGGACTTGAGTGAGCTGCTGTTCTAGCAGAGGAATTGTTGGCTCTTTTTAACGTGGACCCTTTTCCTTGTGTGCAGGAAAAGCTATTCCATTTAGAGGAGGACTTTAGGATTTCAAAATTTGACTTTTCTATTGAGTATGCTTAAATCTTTGATGTTAAGATTTGAAAGGGAACATAAGGCCAGCGATGTGTCAGCCATGTTGGTCCATCAAGGTTAGACTGATGGACTCTGGACCAGGCATCTGGGTGAAGTTTTATAGTCAAAACTTTCACATCTGAAAAGGGTTGATCGAAATTACTGCAGTATGTGGTACAGAGCAAAAGCATATGCATTCAAAACTCAGTTAGACCAATTCATGGAAAGAAAGTCCACACCATCAATAAATTGTGGTGACACCACGTGTGTGGAAAGTGGGAGCTGGGACACTATATCTAGGAAATATCACATTTTCCTCTGCCTGACAGGCTACTGGTGGACATGGGATACTGGACCAGATGGATATGGCCTTTCTTACACTTTTATGAAAAGTGTATGCTTTGCAATAGGTGTTATAATGTGCCAGTGTGAGTTTATGGAGGGCAGGAAGCTCACAAAAATTAAAACATCTTATATAGACGCATTTTGAAATAACTCTCAGATTAAAATAATGAATTACTTCTTATGTTCCCTTATATTTCACTGAAAAACATGCACAAAAGGCTCAAGTTAAATGTTTCAGTTCAGGTGGATTTCAAAGACAATTATTTCCTCATTATTGGGGACTGATGGCACACCATAAAATAGTTATTCACATATTTTTCTTTGGGTCATGGGGACTTACAGCTCATTTTGCCCTAGACTTGTGGTGTCAAACAGCCGAAGGTGCAGAGGGACTGAGAAGGTGAAAAAGGCCATCAGGAGAACAGTTTTTTCAGCAATGGGGCTTTGCCAAGGAAGGCTGATGGCTTCCATCAGCTCATTGCTGTGAAAATGGACTGTCAGCAAAACATTTGCATTTTGCCACACTGTTCCAATCATAACTGCTGTAAGGGACCTTTTGGATGGTTAACTTCAAAAAGCCAGAAATGTGCTGTGGAGTTGAGGGCATGCAACAGGTCCTGACAAAATGGGATGGGGGCAGTGGTGGGAGTCACTTCCAGTTTGTTTTTCTAAGATTCAGCTTTGGCATCAGCTTGCTGTGAAGGCAGGCATTACTGTAAAGCTTGATATATATGTGTCTATACTGTACCAAAATCGTGGTTCTTGGCTTCCTCATGTTTCTCGGCTGCAAGAATTTACAGCGTTTAGTATAGGGGTGTGTTACTGGATGAAAAAACTCAACCTCCCACTTTCCTGTGTACCTACATTTCTGTAAAGATATAAAAGTGAAAAAATTAAATATGTTTTTACAGAGGTGAACAATTGGAAAAACACAGGTACTGACAAAACCCAAGTCATTTCACAAAGCAACTATCATGGATTTTTATAGGATAGTGCTAAGCTCACTGTGGTTATGGTTATGTTCCTGCCAACACTTACTCTTCCATATTTAATCATAAGTCATATCAGTTTTTAGGTTGTTAGTTTTTTCCCTCTCCCTCTCCCTCT
>VZTL01077404.1:0-12942 GCA_013400535.1 Scopus umbretta | reverse complement strand
GGATTCATTCTGTATGAATCTTAATAGGCCTAGGGCAGTGTAGTGAAATCTTTGACAGTGAGTAGTATAATGAAGGAACAAATAACACAGATGAGTAAGTTTTTCTTCAGTTGTGGCCTGGAGTTGTCTGTCGATTATGGAAAAATGGGAGACAAGTATGCTGACCTTCCTACTCTTAAAGTTTTAGTTTTGTAATTCTGTTTAGTCCCATAATTCTGCTTTTCCTTTTTTGTACACACACAAATCAAAGCTCACCAAAGGCAATCTTGCATAAAGTGACAGCTGTTTATTTAAATTATCCTAGCCTCATTGTATTTCCATCTTTCTCTGACAGACATATGTTCGGTTGGTGCATTAGAAATAGATGCACATATTGTTTGCCATCCTGTAGTAGCTGGGGACTGGACAATACCAGTTGCTCAGACAGTTGTATTATATTTGAGAACTATTTAACAAATGTTGTTCTTATTTTTTATTTTAATCAGCTCGGTGGCACATATGTTTGAGTAAACATTTTGACTATTTTGTATTAGGAGGTGAGACTAATTGATCATAAGGACACGAGGGAAATGTCAACAGAATGCATAGCCTCAAGCATGTAACAGGTTAAAACTGGCCTGAGTTTGCTGTAAGTATAGCTTGCAGAATATATGAAGGCAGAACGATTTGTCTTCATTTGGAATTTTAACATGAATTTAATGTGAAAAGAGGTAATAAAAGTCTATTATGTTTTTCACTGCGTTGAAAAACACTTATAGAACTGCACCATCTTAAAGGGTTCATTTCTCAAACCAGGTTTGAAAATGTGGATCTTTATTTTTCCTGAGGGATAGGAAAGTGAATATACTTAAAAGGCACAAAGGGAATATACAAACTGGTTTTACTCATGGAAAAGAAGCATAGGTAACCTTTCCACCACCAGTCAGAGCAGGCACAGGGCAGAAAGACTGGCCCCAAGAAGAGAAAGTTCTCGAGTTTTCAAAGTAGGTAGCATAGTTAATCCTTGGTACCTAGTCCCTGCTCTGGGTAATCCTTCCTGCTCAGCTCCCAAGTGGTGGTGGTTGTCCAGCATGTGCTCCCAGCTGCCACACTCTTATTTTTATGAGTGGGGAGTTGGTTCATACTTATGAAAATAAATTCCAAGTTGTATTAACCCAGAAATATAAAGTTCAAAGGAACTGTGTTTCCTAAAGCCTAGTGGAATAAAACGTTTTTGTTTAAATCCTTGTCCAACTCACTATTTTACCCTCTTTCCAATATATCTATTACAGTCTTCTAATGTTTCTGTAATTCTCATTCTGACTGTAAGAACAAATAATGAAAACTGAAAAGATGACTGAAGCAATGAAATTGAACATATGAAGGGAAGCTTCTTTGATTTCTCATCATCCACTCTTTTAACTGGAATATTTCCTTGTCATTCAATTTTTTGGAGTCTGTGGCATCGTTGTGTATTTTGTTAGTTTGTTTTTCAGTGTGTGTTTGGTTTGGGTTGGGATTTTTGTTGTTGTTGGTTGGTTGGGGTGGTTTTATTGTTGTTTTTTTGTTTTTTTGTTTTTTTTTCCCCACAAAAAGCCTCTACTGCCTTGATATTTCATCACTCTTGTTTTGTTTTGTTTTCTTGTTTTTAAAGAAAAAGAGTAGCATTGGAAGCTTACTGTTTTTGCATTGCATTTCCAGGAAAACAAAGTTTGATTAGTGTTTCAAGCTACAATAAGAAAATGGCAGTATAATGAGGGCAGCAGCATACTCTGTACCCATGCTTTTTTTACTTGGAACTGAGATAACTAAAGAACAATACTGACACTAATGGAAAGAACCTTCTCAGTATGGGGAGAAAGCTCATTACAAAGCAAAGAAAATAGAGAACAAGAATAAGGGAGAAATCTACACAGGATTATAAAGATTTGCGGTGAATGAAAAAAAAAAATAATCCAATTCTGAAAGCTCCATTTGAAAGAAAGGAACTCTTCTGTACTCAGAAGGCCACAGATAACTCACCTAAACACATTTACTCCTTTTTATGGCCAAAACCAAGCACTGAAGATGAGGTTTGGAATATCAAAGGAGTTGTGTTATATATTTCAAAAGTGTATGTGCTGGGGGACAACTGCTACAAACCAGCATCTCCAAATCAGCAAGTTAGATGTTTTTAAAAATAATTTGTCTACGTCTTCCACCTTTCCACCTCTGGATATTTTCCTTTTGTGTGTGGTTTTTTGCTGTGTGTGGTTTTGGTTTTTGTTGTCTTTTTTCTTCTTCAGTGTCCTCTGCTTATCAGCTTCTGTTAAGGATTAGGAATTGTGTTCCTTGGCATAAAAGATGATATAAGATAACTAACAGTCCTTCTATGAAAGATAGTTTTTAAAATTATTGTTTTAAAATTCTTTTCTTATGCAGAAGTGACACTTCTTAAACTTCCTTAGAGGAAACTTCAATCCTTGTTTGGTAGCATGATGAATCTTAGTGTGGCTAGTCAGAAGCACGAAAAACATCTTTAAGGAAATACAATGACATAGAGAAACTCTAAGAAAAAGGCTGGAGGCAATGTTATTTCTAGTATCTAATAAACTGTCTGTAAAATACATGTGAATAACCTGATTCATAGCATTGCCACGATGTATACATACCAGATTGTCTACTATAAATTTTCCTCTTGCATCAAGTTCTAGAAATGCTCTAAATGACTGGTACTAATTATTCATCAGTTCAGCAATCCAGAAGCAGTCATTCATAGGCAACAGCATTTCCTTCATTCTCAGCAACTGAAAAAAAAAAAAAACCCACCAAAAAAACCCCCTCAATATTTGCTCCCAAGCAATTAGATTGAATTTTCATTTGTTCTTCCCTACTTATGGCCTAAAATCTTTCTTGTTGCTGGCTAGAGAGAGTCCATGAACCTATGTAAAGGAAAGGCTTGAGGGGAGTGGAATAAGGAGTTCTGGGAAGTTTGCCCAGTAACACCAGCGCTCAGCAGTTTCTTATTTAGCTTTATAGTTTCCAACAAGAAAAGATCTTTTCTGAACAGTGAAATGAATACTGCGTATACCTGTCATTTTCCCTGATTTGCTTTATACTCAGTTCTCTTGAATATTTATTGATTCCTATATTACCAGTTTGAGACCCTTTCATGCCTATTATGTATACCCTCTACAATTTGATTTCCAAAAATCAATATACTGTAACTAAATAGATGTTTCTACTTTCTGCTTACAAAACAAAAGCAGAACCCCAGCAAGGTTACAGTGTAAAATGAGAAAAACGTAGAAAAAGTTTCAAGTGCATCCAAGTGTGTATCTTTTCTTACAACTTATTTTGAGATTAAGTTAGCGAATTAGCTGTATAATGAATACAGTACTGTAAGGTTGTTAGAATCCTCTTTTTAATCAGGAAGTTTAGCTTTCAAAGATAAAATACTATGAACAATTATAGTGATTTCTCCTCCCCCCACCCCCAACATTTAATTTGTAAGGAAAAAAATTGGAATGTCAACATTGTTGAAATATTTCTGAAATGAAACATTTTGCTATTTTACTTGGTATTTTTAGTGCCACATGCTTGCATGTTATAAAATAAATCAAAGTCATTTAGAATGACTTTTCTCTAAATTTCCACATTTACTCCTGTGTAGAGCCTGAGGGAGTTACTCTAGATTCAGTTCTTTCATACTTTTAACCTTGAATGATGGAAGGAAAAAAAAAAAAAAAGTTACCAAATCGGTGGATGACAATGACCTGGAAGGGCCTGCAAACAATTTGGAGGACAAGGTTACAATTTAAATTAACCTTCATAAATTGGAGAAATGATACAAATCACACAGATAACGTTGAGTAAATAGAAGTGAGAAGTACCACATTTGGCAAGGAGAAATGAAAAGGACAAATACAAAATGAGGGAATATTGAGTAGGCAATGCTAAATATAGGGAAGGATGTAGGAGTCAGTGAGTCATAAACTGAGCACGTCAGGAATGAATATTGTGTTCAGCTGTATCTTTAAGAGACATTTGTCCAGAGCCTTGTAAGTAGAGGTTTGAATAACTGAGTTTATTTAGTGTAGAAAACATGAGATGGAAGTAGGCTGATAAATCTTCCAGAATATTTAAATATTTTAATAAAGAGGGAAGAATCAAGTATGCTTCATGATGTTCAAGAGTAGGATTAATTTACACTAACAGACTATTAGAATAGTGATTATGAAAGTCCTTATACCTTGGAGATGATGAGTGTTAGAATAAGTACTTAGAGAAGTTGTGGGTTTGCTGTCAGTGTGTTTTTAAGAACAAATCAGGTGTAATAATGAGAATATGGACAAATTACTTCTTCATTCCTTTCTAGACCTATATCTTTTTTCATAGCATTTTATGATCTCTAAGTTTTAGTCTAAAAACAACTTGAGAATGTTCATCATGTATTGTGTAGCCCTTTGTTCTATGCACCTGTTTAGTCTTCAGCATTCCTATTGGAATGCTTACAAACTTTATTGATGATTTGATATAACTTTTCTTATTTATGAAAACTTCCAACAGTGCAAGCATTGTTCAGTGTTAAAGCCCTACACTCAAAATGAGGTTCACCTCAGCAAAGAATAAAGCCTGGTAACTGCCACACCCACATCTCCTTATATTATTTGTTCTATTTAATTAATTACAGATAATGAAAGTAAATTATACTAAAGAAATTACCACTCAGTTGTGACAGGCAGTTGTACTCATTAATCAGACTTTTGCAGAGGACAGTAAACAAATCTAATCAAAACAAAGTGAAATTTCTTGTTTACTATAAAATCATAAGACTCCTAATTATAAATTTAACTGATTCTCTGAATCTAACAAGAATATTAAAACTTTTGAATAGTTAGAGAATTAAAGCTAGAAGCAACCTAGTTTATAAATATTCTGAACAAAAGTTTTATGCAAGGATACCAGTGATTTTTGTTTAAATCGGACACAGTAGCATGATTTCTGAAGACAAATTCTGACGTTCCCTGCAGTTCAAGCTTTTCACTGATTCTTCTACGTACTCAAAAAGCATCAGAAGGAGTTTTTTGATGACTTTGATTAAGAATGACCTCATGGTACAGAATGACATGTAATTCTGGATTTTTCAGAAGAGGTTGAACATTGGCTTTTTTAAGAACAAATCAGGTGTAATAATGAGAATATGGACAAATTACTTCTTCATTCCTTTTCTCTGAATTCTTGCCAGGTTAGATTGTGAGTGATCCCACAACAGTCAAATCCCTTTGTTGCAGTGTTTTAGCTCAGACCTTCTTCAGTGGAGGCTTCTGTGCCCACCGGAAACCATATGGCAAGTGTTAATATAAGAGAGCTTTAAGTAAATTAGTTTGGAGAAAGGAAGCTGTCTAGCCACAGTACCACATGAACTGATGTCCCCTTCAGTGTCTACAGAGCCTTTGTCTCATCTTGAAATGTCATTACACAGATTTGAATCTTTGCACAGGATGGCTGAGGTTGGCAGGAACCTCTGGGGACTGCCTAGTCCAACCACCTGCTCAAGCAGGGTCAGCTGGAGCAAGTGGCCCAGAGCTGAGTCCAGTCAGGTTTTAAATATCTTGGAGGACGGAGACTCTACAACCTCCCTGGGCAACCTGTTTCAGTGTTTGGCTGCCCTCACAGTTAAAAATAACAAAAAAATTCTTATATTTAGATATAATTTCCTGTGCCCACTGGCTCCTGTCCTGTCACTGGGGACCCCTGAGCCTGGCTCTGTCTTACTTGCTTCACCCATTGTGTATTTATACGTATTCATAAAACCCACCCACCCTTTTATCACCTTTGTATCTTTTGCTGGACTTGCTCCGTTATGCCCATGTCTCCCTCACTGGGGAGCCCAGCATCGCACATAGCAGTCCCGTCTCGCCAGTGCTGAGCAGGGGGGTAGGATTGCCTCCCTACACCTGCTAGCAGTGCTCTGCCTACCACAGCCCCTGGTGCTGTTGGCTGCCTTGGCCTCAAGGGCACGGCTGGCTTGCAGTCAACTTGGTGTCCACCACAACCCCCAGGTCCTTCTCTGCAAAGCCACTTTCCAACCAGGCAGTCCCAGCCTGTGTTGGTGCATGAGGTTATTCCTCGCCGCGTTGCACTCCCCTTTGTTGAACTTCAAGAAGTTCCTGTTAGCCCATTTTCCAGCCTGCCAAGGTCCCTCTGCATGGCACCACATCAGTGTCAGCTATCAAACCCACCCCCCAGTTTTGTGTTGTTGCAAAGGAATACACCACACCACGACACACTTCCACATTTTATGTCTTCCCTCCTGTAATTTTTCCTTTCCAATGGCCATCACTGCAACAAAGAGATTATGAAACTTAATAGCTTACAATTGATTGGAATGAGAATTGTATGTCAGAAAACCTTAAATATTGCATAGAATGCTTATAAAGAAATGCAGATACCCATTTCAGAAACATTCTTTGATTCATGTAGAAAATCCTCTGCTTTCTTTAAGGTAGTGCATGGGTTCTCTTATAACCTGTGTTTGGTAGGGGAGGAATGAACAGAAGGGAAAGGCGGAATTTCTCCTAAGGTTAGTGTATAAATAGGCCTCTTAACTGGAAAATATTAGTGAGGGAATTTGCTGCGTAAGAGACAAATCTTTATTTTGGTATACATAAAGGTATCAGATTAAATGCATAAATAGCTATGATGCAAAAATCGAATTTTTTAGTCAGCTTTAATGTGCCTTTAAAATACTGGAAAATGGGAAAATGGGATTGGTTAGCCTTTGAAGTGTGTGTGTGTTGGGGGGGGAGCAAAAACAAAAAATCTTTTATGGATACTGTGGTGGCTCCAAGATCAAAGTTTTAGGACACAGCATTTAACTGGCATACTTTTTAATGCTGCTTTTGGCTGCAGGCTCAAACTTGTAAGAGTAAACAGATTCTCATTTCTTTAAGTTATTGGGCACACTCTTTTCTCTTGTTTAAAGCAAGGAGTTATGAGACCACACACAGAGATTTGTAACTCCAGGAAACTGGTATCAGCTTTTAACCACAGAACTTGTCAGATACCGTGGTCGCAAGTAGGAATCTTTAAGCACGGTTTTGGTCTGAAACTATATTGTGTCTTAAGGTTTTTTTGTTGCTTTCTTGGATTGTTTTTTTGTTGTGGGTGGGTGGGTTGTTTGTTTGTTTTCTTTTTTTAAGCAACAGCCTCATGGATGTAACTTTTTGAAGGTCCTGAAAGTTGCAAAGATGATTATTTAAAGTAGAAAATACCTTTTTTTCCATGGAATGATTTATCAATATGATACAGCATGAACTGTGGAAATGGTAATTATAAAGGTAATTTTAATTATATTTAGCGCTATCTTCAGACTCACATCTATTTAATTCCCTAGTGACTCAGATTAAATATGGAGGTAATACTGGCCAGTATTTTATATATGGCCACATATAGGCTACAAAGAGAAGAATCACTAATGTGTGCTGCTGTCTAGAGCTGTGCCGATATAAGGGTAAATGTTCAGGTTTAACGAACATGTTTTATTTCTGTGACTTTGTCATTGCTTTGTTCTTACTCAGTAGCTGAGGAGCTCCTCCCAGGAGATAGCCTGGGTTCTTACCCTATACAGACGTATATGCACACGTACATACACACAGCCCCATAGGTTCTGTATGAGTTCACCTGCATTTGCTCTCTGTTGTCTTGCAGCGCCCTTTCCTCCAGAAGCTTCAGCTTGTTGGACGTGCTCTGTTGCTTTCAAGGCAAAGTGTTTCAGACTTAGTGCAGCGACTAGGATATAAGGCTGGATGCAACCTGGACATCTCTTTTCTAACCAGGCATATAGCATTCACCCAGTAAATTATGAACAAATACATGTTATCATCTAAAATACTGACGTATCTCTAAGATACTGTCAGCATGTTGTGACTTTCATTTAAGCATATATCTTTTATGAGTTTGTACATATTACAGATGCTTCCACCTGAAGGAATGCAGTTAAACCTAGGGTTTTTTTGTTATTATTGCTCTGTTAAAACTATTAATGATTTTTGTGTGTGTGCTAGAAGTCTAATAGCACCAAGCAGACTTTCTTTTATACCCCTGCCACTCTCAGTCTTTTTGAGCTCTTTTTGAGCTGAAGCCACTGAACAGTTTGCAGAGAAGTGATTGTGTATTGTTGAGCAGGGCAGGTTGTGACCATTTAATTCCTACTCCTTATGACCTTCTCAGGCTCACTTGGAGAAAGATAGCAGTTCTGGACTGATAAGAGCTTGCCTTCAGGAATGTGTTCTCAGAGTATGTCTCCCCCTGGCTCTAACCCCCCAAGCCCGGTGGCAGCAGACTTTGCTTTGGTTTTTATTGAGTGAACTTAGTTCTAAATGTGCTGGTCTGGTGTGTTAATGACAACATGCAGGTATATATTTGCAAGGGCTCTGCAACCAATACAGCAAACCCAGGAGTTGCTCAGGGCCATACAATATAACATTGTACCATAGCAAGCTTAGCTTTTAAATTTTAACAAATGAAATTCCACTTTAGGAAAATAAAATAGCTTGTATTTAGCTCAAGCAGTCCGTCTCTCATGATATTTTTTTCCAGTCTTCCTCCTTCTTCTTATCTTCTGTCTGACTCATACAGATTTTTAAAATTAGCTGAGTTCTGTTTACCTCTTCTGTCAAATTATTATTGAAGTTGCATTATAAAACACAATGGTTCATTTCCAAGCATTTTCACTGGTTTTGCTTACTTTTGAGAATGCCTTCATAATGCTGACAATTTCAAACCTAAAAGGGTTCCGATATTGAATCAAATCCTGAATGGGATCACAATAAGCAGGTGGAGGATCAGAAGGAAGGCTTAGTGGTTTTTAGTTCACAGTAAGGTAGAGCAGTAGCATTAGACAGACTGATAATAAAGAAGTACTTTATAATGTATAGAAGTAGAAAAGAGTTGTTCTAGCCTCAAGACCGAACTCAAATGGCAAGCAAGAAGTAAATATCAAACCAGAATCAACTAAGTAAAAGATAGGGAAGGAAAAGAAATAATTAGATCATTTCAGATGACCTGTACTACCCTTGCTTGCCCTTTATTAATTAGGACAAAGCTTTCGGGTGGTATGGTATTGCTTTTTTCCCCCATATATTGTCCATCTGCTATTTCACACTGGTTTATGTCATTGTACGGACTAGCTCATCTTTTTTTCCAGTATATAGCAAATATTTCATGCATAGGTGAAAAATACTGAGGGGTTTTGTTTTTTTTTTTCTCCAGAAACTGAGATCTACCTTTCTGAAAGCAAGTGAATCACAATATTTTCTTTTAGTACTTGAGTTTGAAGGTCTCAGACATGTAATACAGTCTCTGATATCATGCAATATAATGTTATTAGTGTGGATAATCTTAATTGTGTTCCTGGGGACAATACAATGGACAGTTTAATTCGCTCCAAGGAACACTTGTGCATCACAGAGATATAAGCAAGGCAGGGAATCGTTCAGCAGCTATTCCAAGTATAGTAGTCCTTGCTATTTATTTTCAAGCTCAAAGTGATCAGCTATATTTCTCGTACTTGGCAATGAAAGAGAAAAGAAGCAGCACTGTATTTTTGCTCTCCATGACTTTGTCTCCTGGCATGCATTTCAGATATTAGACAAGGATTGCTCATGTGTGGAAAAACCCCGTAAATGGTGTGGGCAAGAGTAGTAAAGTACTGCACCAAGTAGCAATTGGCTGAGAACAAATCACAAAATTGACATTCCTCCAGTTCAAACAGTAGTAACAACCGCCACGCTTTTTTTGAAGGAATGTTTTCTTGAGGATTTTAACCCCTGTCTTAATGTGTATTTAAACTTCCATACGTGCTTTTCTTTGTCCAGCAGTTCTCTTTTGTGTTCAACAGCCAGGAAACAAGCAGCAAGGTTGACCCGAGTCATACTTTTCCATTAAGTACACTGTTAGTCTGCAGTCTTGCTTGAGGAGGTAGTGTGATTCTGCATAGTATTTTGTGTGACTAAAGCTGGCACGGAGAAATGCAGCGGTGTTGTAAGATGCTATAGACCTGGAAACGTCCATTTTCAGAACAGATGTCTGGTGTTTGGCAGTCACAGGACGCCTCCCATTCACACTGCAGAAGAGAAAATCTTGCATATTCAGTACTGTCTTGAGGAGGGAATGATAAACTCTTCTGAAATTACCACAGTGCTAAGTGTCTTAAAACCTGAACCACAAAGACTAATATCTTGGTAGGGAGGGAAAGAAAAAAGTTTTGTTGACACTTTTATAAGTATGTGGTCTTAACCTTCTATTGACAATTTTAGAAGGTCACTGTGTCAGAACAAATCTTCCTTGTGCACAAATGCAGTTATTTTGTGTATGTCATGGCTCTTCAGTTTCAGTAAGTTCTCTTTCTACTTTTGCCATGTTTAATGTCCAAACAAATGTTGACCATCAAGAACAGTTACATTCTAGATGAGTCATAAATTACATCACCCCCTACTGCTATTTTCTGTATGTGTGTTCTGCCGTTGGGTCCAATCCTCCTTTGATGTTACTGCAAACCTTCAATTTTGGAATACTGTTCTTAGCTTTTAGTCACTATATTCTGGTTATATTCTAGTATACAAATAAACTACACTCCTAATTATTGATTTAAGGAGTCACATACAACATTTATATGTAGCCTGACAAATATTTGGCTGATATTAATAAGATGTGAGGAAAATAAGTATATTTGGTAGCATTTATATTGCAATCAGAACAAAACCTGCTATGCGAAGACTTGCAGCAACTACTTTTGAGTGTGTTCCGAGTCAGCTCAAAACATTTGAGGCTTCATAGTAATGCTTACTGAAATAACATAAGATCAAAGGCTACTGGAGCAAAAATATTTACTTTTGTAAACAAATCTCAGTTTGAACATTTCTACAGGCTTGAAACCTCCAGTAGAAAAAGTTTTAACATTGAAAAGAAACTTTCAAGAAATATTTATCTTCACAATCTTTTGTCTTCTATATAAAGCTTCTGATTTGCTAATACAGTAAAACCAAAATTAGATCTATAACTTAACTGTAGTTGCACCTGCCTGGCTTTGAAAAAAACATAATATTTCAAGTGATCTTAGCCCCTAAACAGTTAGATTACCTAACCATCATTAATAAGACTTTTAAAATAAGGGTTATTGAATTAACATAATACTGTTTGGAACACATTGACTTGTATATTGAATGATATGCTTTGCAAATTAACTTATCCTTTACATTAATTGGTACTAATTACTGCAGATCTGTTTAATATTAATGCGATAATCTGTATATCAGTGACTAGAAGTGCACATTCAAATCGGAATGTCAGTTTTACATTCAGTTCAGAAAGTCAGCTGATAATGTAATTTGTAGTTTATATTATCACTAGAGTGAGACAACATGCAAAAGGTTGGGTATTTATATGAGGCTAATGATCCTTTATGTATGTGTGAGGGTAAAAGAGGGAATGTTCTTTATTCTGCTCGAGTCAAAGCAGTTGGCAAATTTATTAGAATTGGGCTATTTGTTTCTGTTTTCTGTCTCTGAGATTTGCCTAACTCATAAAGAACTGGGAAACATGTGAAAGTTTATATCATTTAATTTTAAGACCACAAATACAGATAACGTTTAGGCCTATTGCTGTATTTTCATAAAAAGAAATGTATAATATGTTTTTTTGTTTTTCAGTCTTTTATTCTTTTTCTTCTGAAAATTGTTTAATGAGTAAGTAAGAGAATAGCAACACCAAAGAAAATTAAAATATTAACTTGAGTTCATTTCTATTAATTGTTCAACCAGCTTTACCATAGAAATGTGCAAAGTTGAAAAAACACGGTGAAAATGGTTATTTGACCTTCTTTAGTTTTGACTTAGTTTAGGCACGGTATGAATTTTGGGTCCATATATTTGTCAGTTCCTCAAATATCTACATTTTTTTCATGTTTTAAAATGCATACTTAAGCAGCACTTAAGCTATGAAGAGCTACCTTATCTTGTACGTTTAGTTAAACTATAAAGATCCTTCAAGTGTGAGCATAGAGTATTCCTTATTTATGTGTATTACACAGTTTTGACTTCATTCAAATGTACTCTTTAGTGAAACTTGAGCACATTCAAAAAAATGTTGTTGATCCAGAAACACAAAATGGTGATAAAATACATACATTCTGTAAAGAGTTTTTAGATGATCGTAGATGATTGAATAACATTTATATTCAGTAGTCCCTTCCCCTCCTTCCCCCTTCCACCCCAAATGATTTGAGAGAACAAACATTTGAAACTCAATTTCTAGAGATATCTAACCAGATACTGCTTCTAATGCAACTCTAAATCATGGCATACAATGTTCAAGAAATATTAAAATAACTGTTTGTATAATTACATTGTATGCCATGCATTCTAATATCTAATTTTTCTGCTTTCATCCAAAACCTCATAAAATAAGCTGTTAAACTTAACTGAGATAGGCAACAAAATAACTGTGATAAATTTACATTTAAAGCACTGTTGCAAAGACATTAAATCATGATGCTTAAACCTAGGGAAAACCCATAAACATCTATGAAAAATTTGCATTAAAATTTTAAAGTGCCATCTTTATGGACTGCTTAAAAAAAAGTGTTTCTAACATTTCAACTCCTTGCTTCAGCTCTGAAGCTATGGTTTACTATAATATTAGAAAGCACTTCCCAGATACAGATTGGAAAAACAAAACAGGATGTTATTCATTTTAATTTTTTTTTTATGTACAGGAAAATAATGCATCAGAGTTACTAATTTAATATTTTCACATTAAGGTTTTGTTTCCCTTATAAAGCATCTTGCAGTAGCTAGGAAATTTCATTGCATCTTGAAAGTTTTTGGTATTCTTTAGACTAGACTCAGAGGTAATATATCTTAATTGTTGATTTTGTGTGTGCTCCATACTTCTGAATGTCTGCCCAGGATTTATTTTACA
>VZTL01077402.1:1376-12335 GCA_013400535.1 Scopus umbretta | reverse complement strand
GCTGAAACCAGGACAGCTCCCTAAGCATTGCTTCAGGTACTGAAATTACTTTTATCTTCTGAACCAAAGTGACCTATCCAAGGTGGTGCAAGAGAGCCCGGAGGAACAGTTGATGTGTACGTAGTAGTGCTGGTGCTGTAGAGCTGGTGGGTCAGTTGGGGCAGTGCAGGTAGACCATGGGTCCTTGGTGTGAGGCTGGTGCCTGACCCTCAGCAGGTCTGAATTCAGCAGCCTCTGTCTAACATTCATTATTGAAGCCCACATCATTTTGGTTTTCTTAAAAAACAAGGGCTTTTACTCTTTGTAAAGGTGATGCCAAATGCTCAGTCACCTGGGCTGAGCCTCTTTTTCAATATCTGTAGATTAAACAATACTTTATATGACAGATTATAAAATATTTCTTGTGGTAAAGGAAAGCTGAAAAGAGCAGGCAAATAAATAGTGAATGAATTGTACAGCTATATCTGGAAATAATGAGATTTTTTGCTATTAAAAGAGTTGCTCCTAAGGGGTCCAATTCAGCTTTTTTTATTCATTTTTGATACCTTTTTCTCATCCTGGTACTGGAATTCACAAGAGGATTTCCAGGACAAATTCAGGTATAAAGGTCTATCAAAGAGGATATCAGAACAGGCTGTTGAAGCAAGATTTTATTTTAACAAACTCATGAAGTAAATATGTAAGTAAACATTCCTAATAAAGAACTATTTTTAAAGTGCCTAATGGCATAGTAAAGCTGTCTTAATAAAACTGCTCAGACAGACTTGACATTTATAGGGCTTTTCTGTGGAGTGATATATAAATAACTGTCTTAAGATCATCAGCCAAATACATTTGCACTTCTTTGCACCTGCAAGCTAGCCATGTGAAAGAACATATAAAAATAGATGATCTCTTTCAATTTATTAAAAAAATTAGATACTTGCTTTTTTCCACAGACCTAATGCTTAAATCCACACCATATCTTTAAATGTTCTCAGTATTCATCACATTTATATTTTAAAATGTGAGAAGTGCAAGGTTTATGGTGTTGAAATGATATCCGGACATCCAGACTGTCTGTGTGTTGTTCACCATCATTTCATGGGACTTTCCATCTGCAAAGATCCCAGAGTGCTTTCTAAAATGTGAAGTTGATGCAACTTCCATCCCGTCACTTGTTCACCCCAACCTGACAGGGTGTGTAGGTGTGCAATGCCACTGAACCTCAGCCATCTCCGAGGTAACTAACACATTGGACAAGATGGACATTTGGGAAGGGAAAATGGCCAAGGACATCAAGGCAGCACTTGCAGTGCTAAAAGATCTCAAATGTCTTAGGAGAGCATAATAGGCCTTGGTATACTGAAGTCTTTTTGAGTAGCACCAGCCACTAAAACCAGTCATGTGTCCTATATGTCTGCAAGATAAACCTGCCAGAAATAGATCAGGAATTTATTCGTCCCTGTGCCAAACACTCCAATCTTCCCATGACATGAAGTGAGAACTGCACCAGGGTATATCATTCAGTAAAACAATTAAGTACATGCCTAAGTCTGCATAATACCAAAACTGCCTATAAAATCTCCATGTAATATGCTGAATGGAAATCTACCATCCTAACACCTTAAAGAGGCAATTTTTAACCTTCTGCTCACAATATAAATTATCAGAGAAGATATTTTATGCAGTGGTTAACTAGGTCAGATATTTCTGTTTTTCAGTCTGTGTGGCTGGATCTATATTTTCCTTTGGCTTTATTAAAGTTGGTCACAAATTTTAGTAATAGAACTGCATTTTTTCATTTAAACTGTCATAAGACAGTTATAGTGTCATGTCTTAGAGTCCCATGACCCACAACATGTTGTGTTTTATATTAAAGATATGTAACTGAGCTAATAAAAAAAAAATATCTAATATTAATTTTCTTGCAGGCATCATCAACAGTACAGTACTGTCAAATATACTTTTCATATCTCTGAACTTCTCATAACCTAGCTATACAGTGAATTATCTGAAACCAAAACGCATATCTCCTTCGTGAATGGAGTTCAATTCAGTTGGCGGCTGGTCACAAGGGGTGTTGCCCAGGGCCCAGTAACGGGGCCAACCTTGTTTAATGTCTTTATCAATGATCTGGATGAGGAGATTGAGTGCACCCTCAGCAAGTTTGGTGATGACACCAAGCTGGGCGGGAGTGTCGATCTGCTGGAGGGCAGGAAGGCTCTGCAGAGGGATCTGGACAGTCTGGATCAATGGGCTGAGGCCAATTGTATGAGGTTCAACAAGGCCAAGTGCCAGGTCCTGCACTTGGGTCACAACAACCCCATGCAACGCTACAGGCTTGGGGAAGAGTGGCTGGAAAGCTGCCTGGCAGAAAAGGACCTGGAGGTGCTGCTTGATGGCCAGCTGAATATGAGCCAGCAGTGTGCCCAGGTGGCCAAGAAGGCCAATGGCATCCTGGCTTGTATCAGGAATAGTGTGGCCAGCAGGAGACTGAAAGAGCGGTGAGGCATTGGAACCGTCTGCCCAGGGAGGTGGCGGAGTCCTCATCCCTGGAGGTGTTCAAAAAACGTGTGGGTGTGACACTCCAGGACATAGTTTAGTAGTCATGGTGTTGTTGGGTTGACGGTTGGACTAGATGATCTCAGAGGTCTTTTCCAACCTTAATGATTCTATGATTCTATTCTATGATGCTATGATCTAAATAACAAAAAATGTCAAATGTATAATACATATTTCCTCAGCTGTTAACTTTTTATTACCCTTTACTGAACAGTTTAAAATTGTGCATGAGTTTTCATACAAACCTATCAACTATTTTAAACCAAAATTGTAATTTCTCAGATGGGGAACTGGCTCATTTGGACAAAATATGACTTGTTTTTTAAAATTTCTTCATTGTCCTCACACATTTAGCAAACCAGTAAATTGCAAAATTGTAAATGGGTTCTTTACCTTTCTCTCTGGAGTTTAAAGTAGCATGCTATCAGGATTTGAGAAAAGACAGCCTCTTAATATTTGATAATAGATTTTATATTCATGCAATTATATACTAAAGTGAGAGGAGTCACAAAGAATAACCACATGGAAGCAGAAGCAGAGCTCAAGCTCCAGAATTTATTTATTTATTGATAATTAGAGAAAATTGATAATAAAGGACATTTTTTCAGTACAGAGATAAACTAAAGTACCTGATAATATGATCAGAGGAATTGTTCTTCAAATATTGCATTTAGCATGGGATTCAATACTGTAGAAGAATGTAAGCAGCATGACATTGACGTGAGCCAAACCATATATTCCCTCAAGTTCTTTGATTATTTAGTGTTATTTAGTAATTAGAATCAACATTTTCCAGACAGCAGGATTTTTTTCTCATTATTTATGACTGTAATTTGCTATGACCTTTATTTATTACAGACAACTTCAGTAGGATTATTATTGTTGCTAGAGAAGATTTCTGAATTCACAAGGCTTGTGAGTCCAGTTCCCTGGCTTTTGCAGTGATTTACTTTTGGGAGATAATTGTGTGTGCCACATATGGAAGATGGGAAACACACAAGTATTTTTTGACAGGTGACAGCATAGTCCTTTTGAACTCAAAAGGGAACAGTAAGCAAAGCCAAGTGCAGATATTAAACTTACTGAATGTAAAATGAAAAACTTCATGAATTCACTGAATGAAGAGAAAGGAATTACACAACTGTAATTTAGTGTTGTCATTCACAAATGTATGATTTTATTACAACGTGTCAGCTTTTTCTGAAAATCTCTATCATCACTAAAGGCAGAGCTTTTCTCAATTATACAACTTGCAAGAAAAAAACATTAGTCAAAACCAGTATGTTTGCTAGGAAAATGTTGCTGTTCCCTGAGAATGTTAGAAGCAAAACATTTTTGCTCTCATCTGCATTTGTCCTGTTGCTAGTGAGCAACAACTTTTCAAGTGTGTTTCAAAATACTCTCCAGCCATGTCTTCCCATCTGAGGAAATAATGCAGCAAAAAAGAGAATTCATTTGTCTTTGTTTAGTTCTCCACTCCACAATTTTCTGAGACTGAAACTTAGAAAATGGAAAAATGTTCACATCAAGACAAAGGAAAAAAACAGATTGTTTTCATTAATATCATGCTACAGATTTCAAAAACAAGAAAACAGTAAAGGGAAAAAATAAGAAAAAGGAGAACGTAAAAGTAAGAAGTTTCTTTTTTGACCAACTTTCATTTTTCAATGCTAGGTTGTTGGAATTTCTTTCTGTGATTAATTTTTGATTAATTCTTAGGAAAAGCATTTCCTTAATAAAAAAGCAAAACAAAACAAAACAAAACCAAGCAGTACTGGATACCTTCTGCAAAATATTCTTCATCTTTTAAGAGGTCAAAAGTGCATTATTTAAAATGTCACTGATTTATCAGTCAACAAAGCTACAGAATACACATCCCCACCATTTTAATGTTTAGCAGAATATTTATATAGTGCCAAGAAATCTATCCTCATTGATATCAGAGATTTGAAAGCTAGAACTAAAAGGGAAGATGTGGAACATTTTAGAATGGGCCCTATAAAATATTAAAGATATTGGTTTGTCATTTGATATACTTTTTTTTATTTGTACTGGCAGCTTGAATACTGATTATCCTGGGTTGAGTGGTGAAGATTGCAATTTGAAAGGGAAAAATGCACATGGATCTAATAAGCATGGCTCTATAGAACTTGTCCGTTTTGGGTTTTTTTCACCTTTTGCAATGATTTATGTTATTATCTGATAGTAAGCGAAGGCTTACTAAAGATGTGGAAGTAAATGAAATCCAAGTAAAGCTGTTAAAACTAACACTAAACATGTATCAACCTCATATTTAATCAACTCCACTGGAACAATAGCTTGAAAATACAGAAACTTTCTCAAAAACTAGTCTATTCTGGTAATTCTTATTCTACTAATTCAATGAAGCCATGAAACCTTGAACATCATCATAAATTATATTGATACACACCAGAATGTTGTTTGCCTTTTGAAGTCACGTACTGGTAATTGAATTCACATGTATTTTAGAGTTTATCAGTAGTATGTTTAACACGTGCACTGAGATTCTGCTGATTTAAAAAGAAACCTTAAAACTAACTGCACATATATTCTTCCTTTAATTATTCCACTTTCTCAGCCCTCTCTGACCTGTGGATAGCTGTGACCTGAGCAGTATTTGTACCAACAAGGGGTTTAGCCTTCCAGCTATCAATGTCTTTGCTTTGTGAGGTTCTTGTGCTGAACGATAAAGGGCTCGAGTTGATGCATTAGGTCTGGCTTTTGCTTCCATCCCAACTTTATACCAGGGTAATTCCCTTGGATGTAGATCCCAGTCCCTGTGAACAAAGGCATAGTTTCCAGGCTCTAATGAAAACTTCCTGTGCGAAGATCAGCAAGTTACTTTAAGTGTGAAACTCATCACATTGTAGGAAGGCAGACAGTTAAACTTCTTATGTGCCACCGAAGTGTGGTTTAATGCTTATTTTGAGTAATTATTTTTTATGTTTTTAATTTCCAATATTAATTTGTATAGTACAGGGTGGGAATTTTTTTGTCTGATTTTAGGGTTTGGAGGGGGCTTGGGGATATTGTTTTAGGGCTTTTTTGCCTTTTTATAAAAAAAAAATGTTGATTCTGCTTTTATTTTTTTTACTTGCCTTCAGCTGTTTCCAGAACCGCCCACCTTTTTCAGTGTTTTTCTTCTATATTCCTGTAGGAGTCATCAGAATGCCATATTTGTGTTACTGCTCAAGTCACACAGGTGGAAGCACATTGAGCTTTCGGAAATCTACTGATTCCTTCTGGAGTGTGATTCTTTACCTAGCTTTACTGTCTGTCCTGAAGTCTAGAAAACAGAAGACTCAAAGTCAGTCCTTATCTTTCTTAATATATGGTGATATTCTCAGTATTATATAATTTGTTTTCTTGCCCTATACATTTACCTTTTTCATCCATTTAGATTTATGGTTCCTCTTTTACCAACCAAATTAATACACAATTTGAATTACTAAATTTTCAGCGTACTATAAGACAAATGGGATAAAATTAAAGCATGTCTCTGAGTGCCTATACAATGTGTCCCTTATGCTACATTTGAATATTGCATTTCTGCCAGCTATTAATCTTTTCTAACAGTGGACAAGAATTTTGCAAGTGACCGTTGAACTCCTTTACAGAATGCAATATGGATTTGAAATCTACTTTCAGCTTTTTTCGAATTTGAAACATGCCAAAAGAAAGATGCCATGATGAATGAAGGCGGCAATACAAGTTTCCCAATACACTTTATGCAACATATGTCCCCTCATTGAAATTCAGTATTAGCCAGAGTATAGATAGCAAGTGCAATGTTGTTTTCAGGCAGATTTAATTTCCCTATATTCTTTTCTGAAATGAAACTGTTGTGGGGCAAAAATAGAACCTTAATTCTTTCCCCAAGAAAAGTCTTCACAATTCAAATAAGTGACTGGACAGAAAATATATCATGCAACCCCTCACCATGTGATCTTAGAAACAAGTCAATAACATGTCTGGGAGAAATAACAGGACTGGGTTACATTTGCTTGGTATCATTTTTCTCCAGAGGCCTCCTTTTCCCACCTTCGCCACGCACCAGCTTTGCCCTCTCCATCCAGTTCAGTATCCCTGCTGCCTTCTTTACACGTTGTAGTTCTTCCAGACCAGTTTTTTGGTTTGTAAGGTCTTGGACCTAGGATGAGGTGGCAGTCTGTGTTTGCACAGTGCCTGGCACATTTCTTGGTTGGGGCTCGAATTATGTTGAGACTTTAGGATTATATTACCAATAGTCACTGGGCAGCACAAAGAGCATGTAGGAAAAGGGCAGTTGGCTGGATAGGATGCATTGTATAGAATAATTATCTTTAAGCATAGAGGCTTATAATTCTTTATGCTCAAAGAACTGTCATAACTGTGGTGAGAAAGAGACAGAAATATACTGTGCATCTACCTGATCTTTCTCATTTTCTGCTTTATCATCACTGGTTATGGATTTTGGAAATGTTGGCTGTAGACACAGGAGGTGGTAAAAAATAAAAAAAAGAGGATAATGTTGTAAATGTAGTTGAAGTTAAAAGCTTATGTTTAAAAAGAATTAGGTTTTTCACAGACAATAAGGGGGGTTTTGCTAACATCTTGGCATCAATAGCCCATCCTGTTGTTTTGGCACCTTTTTGAGCTCTGTTAGGAAGATAAAGTATGAAATTGAATTATTTATGATACTTCATAGGTATTTCTACTGAATTACTTGTTTTTCTAAACTTTATTTTAACCCTTGAAGGGCAATTGGGCCAGGGTAGGGGGGGAGCTTTTAGGATTTGGACAGCCCTGAGTATTAAAAGATTTTTTTTTTCCCCATGACACCAGAGGTCAGCAGCATAAAATACAAAATACATGAGAACAGACTTCCAAGAGTGCCAAAAAATACTTTTGCAAGTAAAATCTATGAAAACCTCTGATATCATCCTGGTGACGGATAATAATAAGACACAGTTATGTCTTAAAATTTGAAACATTACTTTGTATTTAAGTGATTAGCAGTGATACCAGGAAAACAAGCTTTCATGGACAATGACTTGACAGTAGAATTTCCTTCTGTCTCAAGTTAAGGTAAGAAAACTAGTGCTAATTAAATTGCACCTGACCCATTAGTTGCTATGGACTCAATCTAGCGCAGATGTCTGAACACTGAACATGTGGGATACCAAAACCAATATCCTGTTTGAAATGAGAGCAAGGGGTAAGGGAAAAAATTACATGAGTTCCAAATATTTTTGCACAGTCTTTTTTCAAAAAATCAACTAGCAAACACCATGGGGAGAAATCATTTAATTAATGCTCTGCTGGATATAATTAGTTTTACTAAAGACACAGGGGATGAGATCAGGTAATATATGTTTTTGATGATGATAATTGGATTTTCCATAGATTTCTTTCCTAAAATGTTTATCTGTTTTGATTACTATCTAAGACAAAGACTTATTTTAATTTAAAGTTCCTTCATCCCATTTCCTCAATGGTAGCAAGGAGGTGAAAAATTGTTACAGAGATATCAAGTTACGTTAAAAGGATTTCACTTTCTTTTGACTTTATGGTTTTAGTCCATTACTCAGTCAGTATGCCATGCTTGGATGCAAAATATAGTTTAGCAGAAAATTAAAGGCAGTGAGAAGGATGCAAATTTATCAGATAATTAAAATCCTTTGATCACTGTATGAATGTTGTTATTTCACTGAAAAGTAGATGGCAGAATTTTCATCCAGCTACATGCACTATTTGTCCATTACATAAGACATAGAAATACACAGGACTACAAATACACTGCTTTTACATGATTTACAGCCTCCTGTAACTTTTTGTATTAACTAACATGTCCATATAAGCTATCTACCTTTGTGTTTCAATAAAAATACTAATTATTACCAATTTTACTGATTTTTTTTTTTAAATGGGGTTTATCTGCACTGTTCATAAATTCTGACTCATTTAAACTAAAAAATATTTAGAAAAGAAAAGAAACATGGACCACTGACATTTTCTTTTTTTTTTCTTTTAATTTTAAAAGGTGATTTTGTTCCCTTTCAAAGGAACTTTTTTTTTAGTAAGCAAGAGGTCTGTAGTTCAACTGAAATGAAAATAATAATTTTCACTTAATTGTTGACATTGTTTGAATCTGAGTTTATCTAGACAACTTTATTTTTTTCCTTTTGGTTTGGTCATTTTATTGCAAAAGCCATTCTCTCTTCTTTCTTCTTTTTTAAACTCTGAATAAAAATTATGTTTACTGACTAGTCTGAACTCTTCCTACAAAACCTAAGTTTTTTTCATCTTATTTGACTGTATTTAATTTAGGGGATTCATATCGGATCTTAAAATACCATGAAAAGTCCCACAACAGTTAGGATAGGCCATGGGGCATGAGACCTCAGCAGTCAGTCTCTGGATTGAAAGCAATAAACCTCATCTGCATACGGTAAACAGCTACCTCCGTTAGGGCAAAGACATAAATCTCAGTGGAAGACCTAGCCCATAAAAGATATCAGAGTCCCACTCTATTAGCTTACCTTAAAGCACACAGTCATTTATCTTCGCTCTGCAGTGACATGAGATAAAGTAATAGCAGAAAGGGGAGGCTCACAGCTCTGTAAATAGATCCTCTCCTGAAAGCCTGTTTACCCAAGGTGAACCTCTGGCCTCTTTGAAAGTGGTGGCAGAATTCCCATCAACCTTATCTGTAGTGGGGAAGGGTTTGAAAAATGTGCACTTGTTGTTGAACGCTGTAAAGCTGCATTTATCCCAGGACAGATTCAGTACCAGCACTTTCAGCAGCACATTCATTAGAGTTGGAACTTCTTTCAGCACTGAAATTGCTGCACTTCATTATGATTAAACAAGGGCAGCTCCCCTATCATTGATTCACTTTAATGAAATTTAAGCAAGTGTAGCTTGTTTCCATATGAGCAAAAGGAGTAAGGCACCTTTATACTGATTTTGTACCTACATTTTACGTGTGTGTGTATCAGAACACAGAGAGAGTGGAACTGGAAATGGAATTTGACTTTTTTGTTAGAAGATCATATCTTTCAGCAAAATATTTATACCGATATAAAAACTGTGATGGCCAGGCTAGACAACAAATGGGAGCATTTAGATGCATACCTCACTAGTTGCTAAGCTTAGATCAAGGCTAAATTGCAAGCTGGCTGTAGCGTATTCGCAAAGAACTCTTCAGTCCTTTGAACGCTGTCACTGAGATCATTTCAATGCAGCAAGTCTATTTAGTCAGTCCTTTTCTCTCCCAGTGACTGGGTGGAAAACCTGCTGTAGAATTGGTGGGAATTTTAAAGGCTTTATAGCACTGGCATCAAGAGAGCTACAGAAAGTATGAAGTCAATGGACTGAATTCTTTGCAGTGTGTTCTGGCTGCCTGTGGCCGCATGGTGCCACGCACAAGCTGTCTGCCTTCCCAGGGACACAGTGGCCAGGAGACAAGCTAAAGGTCAACAGAAGTTCAGTAGCAAGAAGAAAAAGTCATCACGGTGCAGAGAGTCTGTGCCACCCACTTAGTCCTCAAAACAAATCTCCAGTGGTGCATGTTCTTGCAGCCAGGTGAATTTTAAGATAACATGAAAATTTACTCAGCATCACAGGGGCAAAAATGCAAAGGAAGAAGTTTTAGTAGAATAATCAGAATATCCATAATTACTATAGGCAGAAAAAGAAGAATCTTAGAGGCCCTGTGAGCTGCTCAGGCATCATCTTGGGTCTAGTTGACAGAACTTAGACATAGAAAATGACATAAACAAAATGGCATTTGCACCTAATGGAAGAACCTGGTTAGGTGAAATCCTGGCTTTATACAAATTATTAGAAATTACATTAGGAGTGGTGGTTTCAGTAATCTTTTAACTGAGACGTTTACCCCACAATTATGTACGAAGGTAACTACGGATAGCAGTATCTGTTTGGTCAAACATGCCTTTTAAATTATCCTTGTCCCAAAAAGCATTTGAATCAAAAGAAAATAAGAATTGGTAAACACAAGGATTGAATGAAAAAAGATCAACTTTTAAGTAAAATGTTTTGCAGGGTGGGTAAATTACAATTTTTTAATGGTGACTAATTAAGACCAGTGGTGACCTTGGTCTTAAATACGACCAAGGCAGATGGTTAAGATTTTCATTGGTTATTTTGAAATCCTAGAGGTATCATTCTGCCAAACAGTTTATTTCCAAGAAATATGATATATTAATACTTACACTTCTTGTCAAAGCTAAAAACTAAGACTAGAAATCAGAAAGTGGGATCCCAACACCTTCATTAAGACATCAGGGAGAGAGTCAACAGTTCCTAGACATTTTATACTAAAGTGACTTTATGCATGGTTAACTGCTTTAGTTTTCTACCTGCAAAATAAGAACTGCTAAAGAAGATATT
>VZTL01077401.1:0-14905 GCA_013400535.1 Scopus umbretta | reverse complement strand
TTTTTTCAGCTGCATCAAATAAAGGCAGTAACTGCCCATCAGAGTAATGTCTATGGTCATTGTGGGCTGAGGGAAAGGGGTGGGCCGTCACCCTCTTCCTTACAGTGTCTTCAAACGCGTTGCGTATTTTAACATTATTTTTCTAAAACCTGTCTCACTGTCTCTGTGATTTTAACTCATGCCATTTATTCAACTGAAAAGAAGCTTGAAAAAAAGGCTGTGACATAGAGATCTTTGTAAACATCTAATGTAAGCAAATACCAGATCTTGGAAAGGAATTGGGGTTGAGACTGAGCTAAACCATACAACCATGATGTCTAATGAGGAGTAGCCTGACCACAGTGATGTCACCTTTAGGGTGGTCAGATTCCCTCTCCAGACTTCTTGACTCTGATGGGGACTGAGACAGCCACCTCACTTGTCCTTACTTATTTGTTAGCGTACAGGCCACGTAGCCTAATATGGATTTATATGCCAGGCCAGCCCAAAAGATAAGAGTGGAAGCTTAAGGAAAGGTGTGTGGGTGATTCTGTTGTCTATATCTAGACAGAGAAGCCCTGCAGCTCCATAGATAATGTCAGCTTAACTTGCAAGTAGTTGCCCTAGCTGAGGTGCATTCCAGGCAGAGTTGCTGCTTCACAAGCTGAGTGGTGTGGTTGATGCTCTAGAGGGAAGGAATGCCATCCAGAGGGACCTTGACAGGCTGGAGAGGTGGGCCTATGCGAACTTTATGAAGTTCATCAAGGCCAAGTGCAGGGTCCTGCACCTGGTTTGGGGCAATCCCAAACATGTTTACAGGCTGGGCAATGAGCGGATTAAGAGCAGCCCTGTGGAGAAGGACTTGCGGATATTGGTTGCTGAAAAACTGAACATGAGCCAGCAATTTGTACTCAACAGCCTGGAAAACCAATTGTATCCTGGGCTGCATCAAAAGAAGTGTGGCCAGCAGGTTGAGGGAGGTAATTCTGCCCCTCTACTCAGCTCTCGTGAGACCCCACCTGGAGTACTGTGTTCAGCTCTGGAGGCCCCAGCATAAGAAGGACATCGACCTGCTCAAGCGGGTCCAGAGGAGGGCCACAGAAATGATCAGGGGCTGGATCACCTCATCTATGAGGACAGGCTGAGAGATTTGGGTTTTTTTAGCCAAGGAGAAAGAGAAAGATGGAAGCGGAAGAGGAAGAAAGAGAAGAGAAGAGAAGAGAAGAGAAGAGAAGAGAAGAGAAGAGAAGAGAAGAGAAGAGAAGAGAAGAGAAGAAGGCAAGGCTCTGGGGATACCTTATAATGGTCTTCCAGTTCTTCAAGGCTGCCTACAGGAAAGACAGGAAGGAACATTTATTGAGGTGTAGTGATAGGACAAAGGGTAACAGTTTTAAACTGAAAGAAGGTAGATTCAGGTTACATATTAGAAAGAAATTCTTTACTGTGAGGGTGGTAAGACACTGGAACAGGTTGCTCAGAGAAGTTGTGGATGCCTCCTCCCTGAAAGTGTTCAAGGCCAGGTTGGAAGAGGCTTTGAACAACAGGATGTAGTGGAATGTATCCATGCCCATGGCAGGGTGGCTGGAGCTAGATGATATTTAAGGATCCTTCCAACCCAAACCATTCTATGATTCTGTGATTGATTCTATGATTCATGCAGTGACAGTGATGAAGCTCTGGACCCTTTGTCTCTATAACAGTGTGCCCTTGACTGTGCTCTTCTGGCTGACTGACTTTTGTGTTCCCTTTGTGCTTTAAAGCCTGGGGCCTCATGACTGCAAATCATATTGAGATAAAATGGAAACTGTACCTAGCTGGAACGCACGTGAAAGAGCAGACCCCTCTTTAAATCCAGGGACAGGGTAGGGAGGGTGTTCAAAAAGATGCGTAGAAGGATGCTGTAAGTGTCAACAAGAGCAAACAGAAATAATTTCTACAGCGATATTTACCATTGCATTATCATTATGAACTTGATGAGACATTTCAGAACGGAAATAAGGACACTGAACTGGATTAAGAAGTGAAAGTTTAATTTATCTTTGGCTGTTTCAACCACAGGACAGTGGATTTTAAAGTTCTGAGAGGACTGAGCAAAAGAAACAACAGAATCACATCCCTGGCCTTCTGAAGAACAAATTTTGGCTTGCTCAGGTGCCTGTTTGGGAGGATCCCAAGGAAAACTGCCCTGGAGGATAAAGGGACACAGAAAAACTGTTTGTTCTTCAATGTCAGCCTCCTCAGAGTGGAATGCATTCAAATTTGCAGTAAAACAAGCAAGTGTAAAAGGCGGCCAGCATGGATGGACAGGGATCTCCTGGCAGCTCAAACACAAAAAAGACCTACACGGAAGGTAAAACGAGGAGCAGGCTACTTCAGACCAATGCAGGGACATTGTTTGCTCATAAAGGAATGGAGTCAGGAAAAGCCAATGCTCAGCTGGAGCTGAATCTTGCAAGGGAAGGGAAGGGCAGGAAGAAATGTTTCTCAACGTACATTCGCAGCAAAAGGAAAACTTAAGCCAATTAGACCTGCATAAGAAAATGGCACCAGATTGGATTCATCCTACAGTGCTGAAGGAGCTGGCTCATGTCACTGCAAGGCTGTGCTCTATCATCTTCAGAATGTCAATAGATGAATATTCCTGGTGACTGGAAATAGGCAATCGCTACATTCATCTTCAGAAATGGCAGGAAGGAGGATCCAGGGAACTACAGGCTGATCAGCCTCACCTTAGTCCCTGGGAAAATTATGGACCCATTGCTAAGCACATGAAGGACAAGGAGGTGATTGGGAAGAGTAACAATGGATATCCTGAGAACAAATCATGTCCTTCATTGTAGGGAATTTTTACGACAGTCTCGAGCACAAGGTTATGTACGAGATATACGTGCACAACCCAGCTTCTCCAGATTGCGCCGATGACCTTGGACCATCCTTTACTGCAAGATAAGAAGAAGCGGAACACTGCTGTACTGGGACACGTCAGCAGAAATGAATGAGCTACAGGAAGAGGAAGAAGCGACGAGTGTCCGAGAACGTGTAAAATTAACATAGATCCAGTCTGTGAGTCTTGACAGCACATGGACATCTTTGTTAACCAATAGCCTATTGCTCGATATGCCTGATTGTCACGTGAACCCTGAAACCCTCTATATAACTGATATTGTTTTTGTTATTAAACGGAAGCGACACGGTACCTCTATGAGGAAGGTGTGTTGTATTCTGGCAGTGTCCGTCTACACTTCATAGCTTTCTATGATGAGGTAACTGGCACTGTGAATAAGTGTAGGGCAGCGAATGTTTTATACCTTGACTTTAGCACGTAATCTCCCATAGCCTCCTTATCACCAAAGTGGTGGGATATGGGCTGGATAAATGAATGATAAGGTTGGTGGAAAATTGGCTGGACTGCTGTATTCAAGAAGTGGATATTAGTGATATTAAGTTCAGCTAGTGAGAAATAACTAGTGTACCTCAGGGATAAATACTGTGGTCAATACTGTTTAATGTCTTCATTAACTAGCTGGATGATGGGGTGCAATGTTCTCCCAGTGAGTGTGTGGAGGACATCAAAATGGGAAAAGCAGTCAGTACGCTGGATGGCAGGGCTGCTATTCGTAGGCACCTGAACAGTTTGGAGAAATAGGCTGGCAAGAACATCCATAAAGTCTGTCAAAAGTAAATATGACAACTTCCATCTGGGAAAGGACAGTCCTGTGCAATCAGTAGAAGATAGTGGCTGAGAGTCTAGGAAGCAGCTTTGCAGAAAAAGACCCTCATAGACAAATAGCTGAATAGGTCATGGCAATGTGTTCATGTGACAAAGAAGGCAATATGCATCCAGGGTTCTGTTAGCAAGACTCTAGCCAGCTAGCCCAGAGAAATGATCCTACCCCTCTATTCAATTCTTGTGAACCCCATTTGCAGTAGTGTTTCCAGTCCAAGATTCTCCAGGACAAGACAGACAGTGATATACTGGAGTGAGTTCCTTGGAGAGCGACTAAACTAACCACCGGGCAGGAGCACATGACATTCAAGAAGAGGCTGAGAGAACTGGCTTTGTTAATCTTTAGAAGAAGGCTTAAGGGGAGACCTTATCTCTGTGTCTAACTAGCTGATGAGATGAGGATATAGAGGAGATAGAGCCAGACTCTTCCTGGAGGTGTACAGCAACAGGACAAAAGGCAACAGACACTAATTGGAACATGCTAAATTCTTACTAAAAATAAGGGATTTTGTTTGTTTATTTTTTTTCCAGGAGACTGGCCATATACTTGAACAGGTCCACAGTCTTTGTGACACTCGATGACCTCCAGAAGTCCCTCCCAACCTAAATTAGTTTCTGATTCTATGTTTTAATGACTCTATACTCTGATACATGTTTATAACCATCTTTATTACTGTTGGTGGTGCAGGGATAAAGTATGGAATCACGTAATTCGGAAGGCCTAATGAGGGTTTTCTGTAATAAATCACCTGTGAAGACAGCACCCTGGATATTGACCATGCTAGGGGCTGTACCCTGCCCTTGTTCTCTCCTGCGGNGATACAAGCCAGGATGCTGTTGCCCTTCGTGGCCACCTGGGCACACTGCTGGCTCATGTTCAGGCGGCTGTCAACCAGCACCCCAAGGTCCTTTTCCCCCGGGCAGCTTTCCAGCCACTCTTCCCCAAGCTTGTCACATCGCATGGGGTTGTTGTGACTGAAGTGCAGGACCCGGCACTTGACCATGTGAAACCCCATACAATTGGCCTCGGCCCATTGATCCAGCCTGTCCAGATCCCTCTGCAGAGCCTTCCTGCCTTCCAGCAGATCGACACTCCCACCTAACTTGGTGTCATCAGCAAACTTACTGAGGGTGCACTCAATCCTCTCCTCCAGATCATTGATAAAGACATTAAACAAGGCTGGCCCCAAAACTGAGCCGTGGGGAAAACTGCTTGTGACTGGCCACCAACTGGACTGAACTCCGTTCACCACCACTCTCTGGGCTCAGCCATCCAGCCAGTTTCTAACACAGCGAAGGGTGCACCCATCCACACCATGAGCCACCAGCTTCTCTAGGAGAATGTTGTGGGAGACAGTGTCAAAGGCCTTAATAAAGTCGAGGTAGAGGACCTTCCAGCCCGCTCATTTCTCTTTTGTACTCTAGTATAGTTTCATCTCTAGGTTAACACACCTGAAAGTTAGCTTGGTAAATTTGATTGTTAATTCTGCTTGTCACATAATTATAAAGGGTCTTTATAGTAGTGTCAGCTGTAGGTTTAGTACAGTCCCTTTTTCCCCCCTTATCCTCAGTTCAGGTGGACTCTATAGCTTTTAGGGTCCCTCCTGGAGTGGAGTATCCTGGTGCCACATTAAACATAGTGGAGGCTGTTGAGGGATAAGATTGTCCCAGGGATCACTTAAGGGTGTCCCAGGGATGGAGGTTCTGTCCCCTCACCATTCCTCTCTTCTTTGCTCTGCCCCATCCTGCAGTTTCATCCCAGAAATCCTTACATGATCATAGTCTCCTACAAAACCACAGAGTCTTCTACACAGAACAGGGATTTTGAACACAATGCTATGGAAAGACAAATGTGGCAAGTGGGGAGGTAGACCTCCCATACTGTTTTCTGCATTAGAAAGAAACTAAAATTTCTTTGTAGATCCTTGTAGAGGACCTTAAAAGATTTTTAAAGAAATGTGAGGCCCCAAACTGGGCCACTTGGAACCAGGCAGAGAACTAGGGGAGCAGGATGGATGAAGAGAAGAGGAGACTCTGTCTGAAGGAATATCTGATGTCTCCTCAAGGATGATATTTGGTGGAGGAGAAACCTTAGAGATTTCTAGAACTGCCCCAGAAAGTGCTTCTGAGAATCAAGCCACCTAGCATACAAGTGACTTATTCTGAGGCTCACACTCAGAATTAGCACAGTCTTTTGGCTCTCAAATGCAGAGTAGTGTCCTGTGTGCTAACATGGTAGGCTAACAAGGCCCCTCCAAAGGGCCTAAGGGGTACATACTGTGCCAGAGATTACTAAAGTTCTGTGCACTGTGGGTGCAGCCAGACTCCCCTTTCAAAGTGACTAGCTGTCGGCAGTATGGATGTGAATGTTTCTGTTCCATTGGCTGAGGTAAATCACTTAGATGACATAGACAAAGACTGGTTGTTTTTCACTACTGAAGGAGTGCTGAAGGACTGATTTCAGGGCCAATTACATGACAGCAGTGCAAAGGGACAGAAACTTTGCTCCAGAAGATGTAGGACTGCTCAGAATCCTTGAGGATAATGGAGCCAGCCCTAGCTGAAGAAAGTTCCCTGGTACATCAAAGACCTGATTGTGGACACCATTCCAGAAGGGGGTTGCTGCTGTCTGGGTGCAGGTGCTGCTTACTGGATTTAGAGGGATGGTGGTTTCATTTGTAGAAAACAAGTCATAGTCAAGGTACTGAGTTGCTAGGTGAAGGAGTCATGGGATGAGGTGAGCGGACCATGCACTAGAGAAACAGAACAGGACTGCAGGAAGAGACAGAGCAGAGGCAATATCCAAAGTCCCCTGTGACAATGAAGGACGTACAACTGGAGGGTACACTTTACTGAGTGGTGAGGAAGACTCCCACGATGGACGAGTCTGGATGCTTGTGGCCTTTCACAGAAGGAGAAAGGCATTCTTTATAAGACGCTCATTTTCTTTTGCCAGAGGATAGGCAGGACGGTTAAGGAAGGGGATAGAAAACAAAATACCCCTACTTCACATGCAACTATATTTGGATCCTTATAGCATGCAACAGAAAGTGTTTCACAGAAAGGAACTGAGTACACTATGATTTGTGAGAGTTTTGATTTGCAATGCCTTCTGGGCTATTATTGGAAGACTTTGTGGATGGAGTCATAGTTAGTCTTCTCTTCACCTCCCCTGTACAGATGAGTGAGCAATTGGCTGATGTCAGGCTCAAAGAGTTATAGTAAATGGGGTCACGTCAGGTTGGTGGCCAGTCACCAGCAGAGCTCCCCAGGGCTGAATTTTAAGGCCAGTGCTCTTCAATTTTTTTATAAATGTTCTGGATGCAGGAATTGAATGTACATTAAGTTTGCCAGTGGCACTAAACTAGGAGGAGCTGTGGACTCCCTCAAGGGTAGAGAGGCCTTACAGAGAAATCTGCGTAGACTAGAGAGCTGGGCAATCACCAACTGTATAAAATTTAACAAGAGCAAGTGCTGGATTCTGCACCTGGGATGGGGTAATCCTGCTTATAAAAAAAATTAGGGGACAAGAGGCTGGGGAGCAACCCCACAGAAAGACCTCTGGGGGTTTGTGTTGATTGTAGGTTGAATATGAATCGACAGTGTGCCTTAGCAGCCAAAAAGGCCAGCCACTTACTGGAGTGCATCAAGCATGGCATAGCTAGCCGGTTGAGGGAGGTGATTGCTCTGCACTGGTGCAGCTCCACCTTGAGAACTGTGTGCAGTTTTGGGCACCTCAATGTAAGGAGGCCATCAAACTATTAGACTGTGTCCAGAGGAGGATGACCAAGATGGTGAAAGGCCTCGAGGGCAAGACTTATGAGGAGTGGCTGAGGTGACTTGGTTTGTCAGCTTGAGACAGAAGGCTGAAGGGTGATCTCATTGCAGTTCACAGCTTCCTCAAGGGGAACAGCAGAGGCAGAGTTGTTGATCTCCTGTCTCTGGTGACCAGCAATAGGACACAAAGAAATAGATGAAGCTGTGTCAGGGAAAGTTCAGATTGGACTTTAGGAAAATGTTCTTCACCGAGAGGGTGGTTGCTCACTGGAACAGGCTCCCTAGTGTAGTGGTCATGGCACCGAGCCTGTCAGAGTTCAAGGAGCATCTGGATGATGCCCTAAGTCATATGATTTAGTTTTAGATAGTCCTGTGAGAAGCATGGAGTTGGACTTGATGATCCTTATGGGTCCCTTCCAGCTTGACATTTTCTATGATTCCACTTTGGAACAAACTAAGAGGTAGATTACAGCACTAATACTAAAGACAAGATAAAAATATCTAAGGCATGGTTTATTTCTTTCCAAAGTAGACATTAAAAATGGTTTAGTTTAATTGCTCGCTAGAAACACATTGATTATGCAGGAATACTTAGGTATTCAGATGCTGCAGATGTCTATGCCTAGATAGACAAATTCTGTCACTAGTGCCTACCATAAGGCTATGTTCACATTGCCTTTCATTTTAACTTGATAGCTGACTTCTGATTTCATATTTCAGTGGCCTACCTATGCTCTAAAGCATACTACAAGCTAGATCATCCAGTGACTTGCACATTCTCCCTTTGTGGAGAAACAATCAACTCGTTCAAAAGCAGAATCATATAAGAGTCAAACAGTAAGGCAGTGCCAACAGTCAGAATTCAAGTATAAGCTGAAATCTTAAACTAACATGCTTACAACCTGATTTTATCTATCTGCATCTGGACCAAAAGTTCATTAATGATTACATAAATGCTTTACACCTGCCAGTTAATTTCTGTAGAGGTATAGAATTTTAACAGTAGGACTTCATAGCACAACTGTGTTGATTCCTTTACACAGTACAGTTCTTCTCTACATTATTCCATACAGGTTTTACAGTCACCCTAAAGATTTTTGATAATTAGAAGAAAATAATTTGAAGCTCTCTTAACACATACTATGTTGCTACATAATGTACACTATGGAGTTGTTCCTAAGAAAATTGCCTTAACAAACAAAACAAAAATAAAAAAGCTTTCTTTTTAGAACTTCAAAATATTTTTTTTAATTTTCCACACCAAAGTATGTATTTGCTGACCAGCTTCCCCATCGAGCCTTTGATCTCCTTGTTACACAAGGTATAGATCATGGGATTAGTCAAGGGAAAGATGACAGTATGGAAAACAGCAACAACTTTTTCCATTGGGACCACTTGGAAGGGTAAACCATAGATATACGTAGCTGGGCCACACATGACAAAAACCACAATGATGTGGGAAACACAGGTGGAGACTACTTTGTTCTTTGCCTTGGAGGACTGTGTCCGGAGCTTCAGCAACAAGACTGTGTAGGAGATTAGGAGAAGTGTAAAGCACATGATTATAACAACTCCATTGTTGAGGAACATCAAAAGCTCCACTATGTAAGTGTTGGCACAGGCTAACTTGACTAGCTGATGGACATCACAGAAGAAGTTATCAAGGATGTTGGGACCACATAAGGGGAGGTGGATGCTGAGAGCAAATAGAATGATGCCATGGATGAAGCCCCCGCCCCATGTAGCTCCAACCAGGACACAGCATACCCCCCTGTTCACAAGCCTGTTATAGTGAAGAGGCTTGCAAATGGCTACATAACGGTCATAGGCCATGACCACGAGCAGGAAAGCTTCAGCTGCTCCCAAGAAGTGGAGGAAAAAAAGCTGGACCATGCAGGCGCTGTAGGAGATGGTCTTATGGTGTGAGAAAAAGTCAGCCAACATTTTAGGCGGGGTCACAGAACAGTAGCAGATGTCCAAGAATGCCAAATTGGCCAGGAAAAAATACATAGGTGATCCCAGTTGGGAATCCCCCCAAATTGTGAGAATGATAAGGATGTTGCCTGGCAGAATGATCATATAGAAGAGCAGGAAGAAGAAAAAAAGAATCATCTGGACTTTGTGGTTTTGGGACAATCCCAACAGAACAAACTCTGTAACTACTGTATAGTTCTCATGCTCCATTTCCACTCTGCAGAGCCCTGAAAAATAGACAGTAATCATGGAAAAAAACAAACACCAGTGCAAATTTACAGAAAGGTTTGAACAATATGGGCAATATTTGGATTGCCTAAAATGCATGCCCTTTTCCCATTTCCTTGTTTTAGGGAATGGTGAAATATTTGAAAGCCAGTACTTTAGATTCCCACTAACTTGGCCATTTTACTGGAAACACAGACTGGAAATATCTGCATTTTATCAGATGTTCTTTGTTTTCTCTGTGCCCTGGAAACTGGCACCTGGATGGAATGTAGGTCATAAAGTATCATTCCATTCTTCCATGGGTAGGTTGATTTTTGTGTTTTATGATGTAGATGCCTTTATCTGAGCTAGTCATGCCTACTCCCCCTCCAGTTGACAAAAGCAGATACTTCCAGGGTAGACAGACTTAATACTAAGGTAGACAGCTAAACAAAGCTAGGTGAAGTGCACTCTAAAATTATGCAATTATCCTGAATCAAATCCACTGCTTATAAAAGGAAACTAAGTACAGATCATTCACATATGAAGAAAGGTTTATGAATCCCTCAGGTGAATTAATCTGACAGCTGTAAAGTTGTTTGCAATTAAAATCCCTTTATACTTAATCATGGCAGTACAGCCAGCCCAGGGAATGACTAATTCGATCCTAAAGTTTTTCTAGTGTGCATCAGTTAAAGTGTTTTCAAATTTTCATTTCATTTTTCCCAATTGACTTTCAACAAGATCAGGATGTCTAGATCACATTCAGACTTCCACCTTTCTCCAGAGAATTCCCACAGTGGTGTCTAATTTAAAACTCAGTGTCCTGGTTTCAGTTGTTTACACTTTTCAGCTTCCCATGCTCTGCCAGGTGCACAAGAATCTGGGAGGGAGTGCAGGCAGGACAGCTGATCCCAATTAGCCATCAGGGCTATTCCATACCACCTGATGTCAAGCTCAGTATATAAACTGGGGGAGCTGGCTGGGGAGGGAGTGGTTGCTGCTTGGGGACAGGCTGGGCATTGGGTGGTGAGCAATTGCATTGTGTATCACTTGTATCACTTGTTTTGTATATTCTGTTGTTATTATTGTTATTTTCTCTTTCTCTGCTGTCCTATTAAACTGTCTTTATCTCAACCCACGGGTTTTGGGGTTTTGTTGTTGTTTTTTTTTTCCCTCCCCTGATTCTCTCCCCCATTCCACTGGGGCAGGGGGAGGGTGAGCAAGCGGCTGTGTGGTGCCTGGTTGCCGATCAGGGTCAAACCACAACACTCAGTTACCTAAATATGTCCATGAAACTAATCTACCATGACTCGGCATGATAGCAGTCTGGAAAACAAACTGGCAAATTTTCATAAAATGTATCAAATAATTTGTTTACATATATTTTGAATGGAACTGTGGTTTTGATGCCTCCCCCCATGAAGAAAACCATAAGAAATGGTCAGATTTCTTTTAAAAGTCTTTCCATTTATATAAGTTCTCTCAATCCTCCCACTTCTTTTTTTTTCTTGTGGGTCAGGCAGAGGTTTTTGCCTCCAGTTTTTTTAACACTTCCATTTTGCTACAAAGATGGTATGTATGTCTGCATGTGGGCATCTGTGCATTACTTCATTAGTAACCTCACCAGCAATGCTAAGCTAGAGAATAAAGCATACTGAAAGTGCTTTACTGGAAGAAAATGCTCAGACTTGTAAGGATTATTTAGTTTTAGAACCATTTTAGTTTAGCCCCCTTATTGAGATCAGTGAGAAATGAAATCAGTATTGACAGTGGAAACTAAAAAAATGAAAACAACTGAGAGGAGGAGAAAGTGGCAAAAAGTAGTAAAATTCAGAATACAGAAAAAAAAAAGGAAAGGGAAGTAAGAAAGGAATAAAAACAAGTAAGAAAAAATACTCCTTATGTCATTTTTGATGTTTTTGTCAAAAGTCAAAACTTCATGTCATGCCTTGAAATTAAAAAATTTCTTGACGTTCTTTGTTTTCTCCATCTCTTCTTTTCTTTCATGGACAACTGAAGGGCTCACTGTGCTGGATGTTTGTATAAATTGACCGATATTTCATTTCTCAGCTGACTGCAAATCCTTATCCATCTGGATCTGAGTTTCTCTTTGCCTCACTTTAAATTCCCTCTAAGTGGTTGGGTCAGCTCCAGTCTCTTCCCATCTCATCACATGACAGAAAGATTCCTGCACTTTGCTGTCCTGTATCATATCCTACACATCCAGCTAATGCAGAAACAACACTCTCCCTTCACCTCTACTTGGTTATAAAGATTTCTGTGGAGGCATTTGAATTCCATGGCTTTGCATCTATGACTTTCATATACAGCTCAGTATCAACTGCTCTCTGGGTTGTTCAGCCGTAACCAGCAAAGAATAAATCAAGGTTACTCCCTCTTTACTCTTTCCTGCCACGCCACTTTGAATATGTGGTAAATATTTCCCAGTTTTTTATTTACTTCCCTGATGTTATCAAGTCTGCCTATGTTCAGATCCTGTCCATGCTTCAGCTGCAGACTGTGGTTTACCCAGTGTCCCTTCCACAGTGAAGACTGGCTACTCTGAACTCAGGTCTGTTCCTTGTCCCTATTTTCACTGTTGCATTTTTGTCTTCACTACTGGAAACAAAATTTACCAGCAAAGCTACAGAATGCTCTTTATTTGTCTCTTGTCAGTCCTTTAAATGATTTAGAGAGAAGAAAAAAAAGAAACAACTTACAGGAAACCCAAGAATCACTATCTATGGGTATGACGATGCATTCTTTCTTTTCTGCAGTGAAACCATCTTTTCATGAGCTATTTATGGTGGTGTTCATAATGCATTATTTACAGTGCTGCTGATGTGGATAGCTACATCTGAATAAGTCAACACAGAAACCTGAGGGACAGGGTGGAAGGAAAAAGATACAATTCTTCTTAGAAAGTTTATGGATGGAACCCAGGTCCTAAACACAGATGTTGAGAGTGATTTTACATGCTCTAGAATAACCTGCCTGGCCTCCAGTGTCTGGTTTAGAAGGATGAGTCCAGTGTCTCACCAGCCAATCTAGTGGAGATGTCTGAGATAGCATCCAGTACCATCAGAGTGATTCAGACTATTTTTGACTATTTGTATGCTGCTCTACATGTCTAGCTCAGACTTTTAATTTTGTCTTTATCTTTGGACAGATGAATTGTACCTATAATCTCTGAATTTATCCCCTAGTTATTTCTGACTGATAGGGAATTCCTGAGCCTAAAAGATTGTGTAACTACTACAGAAAAAAAATTTCATCTGCTGCTAGAAACATGATGATTAAAGCCTTGCTGAATCTGCTAACATCTTCATCAGAGGGTAGCATTCTTTAAGGCACTGCTGATGTGCACTTGTGAATATAAGTGAAGTGAGATTCTGGGCTTTCAACTATTATTACCGACACAATTTGATCATCAGCATCAAAGAATATGTGCTGATCCACGAAATGTCATTGTTAGTCTCATTAATGTTTTGGCAGTCTAAGCAAAACATAACAATCACTCATTGCTAGTCCAGTCACAGTAATACTAACACTCAACCAATTTCTGTTTAAGATCTTTAGTGATAAACTCAGTAGAAAAAAGTATCTGTCCTTTATCCCCAAAGTTAAGTTCTCACCCTTCTTGTTATCCATAGTCCAAGGTCAAGTGTCCTTCATCCTCAGGCAAAATAAGCAGTCAACATCTCAAGTCCTTGTACTAGGATGAGTACAGTATTGCCTGTAACACTTCCTCATTGATTCTGAGTTCTCTCAAGGTTATTGTTACTGACATAGGTTTTATCAGCCCTCCCTGAATCATGTGTGAATGCAAGACAGCTAAGACCTAAACTCCCCTAATCGCTACATCTCTTATACCTTGTGTTCCCAAGTCCTTCCCAAGTACCACCAGCTCTTCAGCTACCCAACTCCTAACTTCACTCCACACAAGGACTCTGTATTTCTGAAGCTTATTGCAATCCCATCTTTAAAATCCTATAAAAAACTTGCTAATAGCTTCAACATGCATCTCCCTTTCAGGAGCTCTGTTGGTAGTCCATCATTTTGAACTGAAGTCTTGCTCTTCTGGCCAAGAATCCTCCCTGGCACACCCATGTATTTAGTACTGCTGTGCATGCACCAGAGATTTGGCTCTTTTAAATCCCAGACCCACTACAGCAATTTGTCTCCCTACCCAATTGTCGGCACTAGCACCAGAGACCGTGACCAGACTGCCTGTGACTTTAGCTGCTTCACTCACCACCTAATGACAGAGGGAGAACTTTGTGCACCAGAGGATGGAGAAGATTTTGCCTCTGTATCTTCTAGATGATGCTTTCTTTGTCTTTTCAGAATGTGCAGTTTGTTTCTGGTTCCAAGGGTGACGGTTAGAAAATTGTGGCAGCAGCTGTGGTTCTGGAGTGCTAACTCAGATGCTCAGGGGTTTTAATAAAAGATTTAAAGTGTATGACTTTATTTGTAGTTATTTATTAGTATTTATTAATTATTTATTTTAACATATATCATTCCTGGACCAGGTGACCTCTAGAGATACCTTACAACCTACTTTTTTATGATCTCATGATTAATTCTGCTTTTAAATGACTGGTAATCTTTGCTTCTGGGAAACAAATGAACTCACAGCCTCTGACTTTGCATATTCTGTAGACATTCTCATCTGGGCATGCACAGGATGGAAAGGTATCATTCTCCAGATCACTTATTTTCTGTATTTTATGAGTATTCAGGATGAGGTCTCGATAGTCCACTAACAAGTAAAACAAATAAACTCAACAACTTCTGCCCTGCCCCTCTCTCCCCCTTTGTCTCTTTCTCTCCTCTTTTTCTCTCCTTCTCTCTTTCTCTCATTCCCCGAAATGTTTATTTTAATTTGTGTTGGCAGTATATCAAAGAGTCAGATGAATCTGGACTGGGAGGTACTTATTTCTTTTCCCAGCCTACAAAGAATGGGTAGCTCAGACTTAAAGATATACCATACTACAGTTAAGCAAAATTAATTCCATTGTGTACTTATGCATTATTTCTTAATATATAGTGTATATTATATACTATATATACACATATTAATTAAAACCCTTTGTAATGTTAACAAAAAATTGAACTCAAATTCAAGACAGACTTTTAAAAGGTCAATGTTAGAAGCTACGTTAAAGAAGCAGCATAACGCAACAATGCTAAAGACTCATTTTGTGATTCTATATTTGTGGTTTAACTCCAGTCAGC
>VZTL01077400.1:0-12494 GCA_013400535.1 Scopus umbretta | reverse complement strand
ATTCCTTGGTTTTTTTTTTTTTTTTTTTTTTTTGTGGCATCAACCAAATAATACTAGACTATGATATTAAAAAACCCCACAAAGTGACTGTTTATATAATATACTCTGTATACAGCCCAAAGCAGGCTTCAGCAGTATCTTGCCTCAAATGAAAGAAATCAGTGTTTGTAGCAGGAAATCCGCAGATGGATTTCATAGCTGAAGTCTATTTTGTAAATAAACCTTTAAAAAAAGAAAAACAAAAAACCCCAACCAAAACCCCATACCTCTCTGAGACCCCTTTAAGGATGCTTTTCCCTGCTTTCTGTTGATAACACCTCTCAAAACACAAACAAAAGCAAACAAAAATCCCCGGTCTCCAGTTTCAGATTAAGCCATGATCCTCTATTACAACAAGCAGTTGATCACACACAGACTGCTTCCTGTATTGGCCAGTCATTATACACAATAAATACGCAGTAGAAGTTAGGTATCATCATAATGTGCTACGTCCTAACCAGACTTCCATAGGGCTGTAATATTTAGATATCTGCTACCTCCATGGACAAACTCAATCCCCTTTCTGGGGAGGAACTCATACATAGTTAGTCAGGCTTATGAGTACAAGTGGTTGCAAGGTGAGAAAAGTTCCAGCATAAGTGGTGTCTCACCCTCCCAGTTTCAGAAGAACAAGAGTTTTCAGATTATTTTTTTTTTAAAACATAAAAATCCATTCTTGACAAACATTACATTCTTAGAGGTATTCTAACTAATACTTACTATAGAGAAAAAAAACAGTTAAATGTAAGTCTGGCATTTCATGACCAGACCACTTTTATCCAGCATAAATTTTTCACACTTAGGACAAGTTTTACAAGGTAAAGAGACACTGCAGCTTGCACTAAGAACACACAGGAATTGCTGTACCCATTCTCCAGGACTTAAACATTCCAAATCTGTCCGACATGTAGAAGAACACTACACTGACAGCAACGTGTCCTGGACCCTGACATGTTTCAGTAGAGGAGGAAAACTTCAGCTCATTCTGCATAAAGAATTTGCAAACAATGCATTTTCTGGAGTTTCAATGCACAAAACAGCAGACTGCATGAATACTATGCATCTCATTTAATGAATATTTAATAAAAACATAAAATGCTCAAGAGCAAATTTGTTTGGTATGGATGTGTACTGCAAAGGCATACTAAAACAGCATTAATAACTGCAGTGGACAGATGATAAAACTTAAATGCAGCAACTTGGTATGTGTAGTTTTGTCACATGTATTTAATGACTGTAACAGAAAAAGCTGAAGGATGTAAATGAACCAACATGCAAAATATTTATAAATTCATATGCACTGTAAGTACTTATGCACTGTAAACTACTTCTGTAAAGCCAGAGCGTTCACACAGACATGAAAATGCATGGGAGTGTAAATGCATGCCAGGCACGTAGGTTTTTTTAATTATTCCTAAAGAAAGACCTGAAGAAGCAAGAAGGAGTATTCATTCAAGCAAAATTATAACCTTGGACTGTAAATAGAGCCACAGTTCACATAGATTTGAAAAAGCCTTTAGGGTTGTGTTGGGTTGACCTTGGCCAGCTGCCAGATGCCCACCCAGTCACCCTCTCACTTCCCTTCCTCGACAAGACAGAGGAAGAAAATAAGATGAAAAAGCTCATGGGTCAAGATACAGACAGGAAAGTGTCTTATCAATTACCATCACAGGCAAAACAGAATCAGCTTGGGGAAAACTAATTTACTGCAATTAGTTTTGGATGGTGGGAAACCAAATTTAAGACACCTTCCTGCCCAAATCTTTTCCCCAAGCTCAACTTCATTCCTGTCACTCCTTCACTTCCAACTCCTCTGCCTCTCCCCACCCTCCCCTGAGCAGCACAGGGGGATGGGAGCTGCGGTCAGTACATAACAGCTCTTCACTGCTGCTCCTTTCTCCTCACATCTTTCCCCCTGCTCCAGCATGGGTCCCTCCCATGGCTGCAGTCCTTCAGGATGAGCCTGCCTCCTGCATGGGCTCTCTGCAGGCTACAGATCCTTCAGGAAATCTCCACCCCCTCCAGTGTGGGGTCCTCTATGGGCTGCAGTGTGGATACCTGCTTCACCATGCTATCCTCTCCATAGGCTGCAGGAGAATCTCTGCTCTGGCACCTGCAGCGCTTCCTCCCTCTCCTCCTCTCACCTTGGTGTTCACAGGGCTGTTTTTCACATTTTTTTCCTCACTGTCAGGCAGTGTTTTACCCTTTCTTACACATGCTTTCCCAGAGGCATCCCACTCATTGCTGAGGGGCTCAGCTGTGCGCTGCAGTGGGTCTGTTGGAGCCAGTTGTGTCCAACACAGGGCAGCCCTGGCCTCTCCTCACAGAAGCCACCCCTGCAGCCCCCCTGCCTCTCCCTGCTCCCAACACCTCACTGCAGACACTCAGTATAAAGGCTATCATTTCTGTGTCTATCACTCCATTACTGTAAGCATTCAAGGCTAAAACCTTTTGGGCTTTACTGCATTTTTCTTGGAGAAAAATAAGTCTAAATCAGCAACCCTACCCCTCTTCATTGAAGGGGAAAAAAAAACCCAAAACCAACAAACCAACACAAAACTAAACAACAAAAACAGCTTGAGTTGTCATTGGAAAAATGAAGTCAGCATCACTGTGACTGGAAAGCATCTACTTCATGTGGATCCCATTGGATGGCCCTTTGGGAAAAGCAGTAATGGCAAACTCTGAACTCTTCTTCTGCAACATCTTTTTTAATGATATGCACCCTGCAGCATTCACTTTTAATTTTTGAACTCTTTCCCATTCCTTTTAGCTTCAATAATGAGGTCTGAGATACTCAGTAACATCACCAAAGAACTGTCATTATCTGGTATGTTTAATAATTTTCCTACAAGGTACATATAGATATGCTGTAGTTCCTCCCTCCACATTACTGTGCCAGAGTGATGGCACATGAGCTGATCAAAATCAACTCTTCTATGAAGCTTTCCCCAATTCACAGCGAGGACAGAGCCCACTGGGCATTTCTGGAGAGAATTCATGAATCTGCGATTTAATTTAATCACTAATTTCAGCAATAAAACTGTACAGAAAGTTGGAATCTGAAGTTTTGTGAGTTCAGTGATTACTTATGTTGAAGCATTCAATTTTTAATCAAATTACTTAATTTGCATCAAACCAGCATTCAATTGTTTAAAAATTAACTTTAAACTAAAAAAAAAACCAAAAAAACCCCCCAAAACTGAGCATACTGTTTTACTTCAGAAAAATACTTTGATTTAAAAACCTGAACGCTGTGGAAAAAACTTTAATTTCACACCTTTCCTGCCAAACTAACTTTTTGGCTCACCTGCTAAACTGAAAATGTCCATTATTTGCTTTTTTTGCATTGTAGGATTGAGTTTCACATACTTAGTCTTCAGAATTAATTGCAGTAATGCAATACAGACCCTGATTGCAATGCCATTGCAGTGCAAACTGGTACCAGGACTCCATTAGGGTAGAACACCAATGCATTAAAGTGCTGACATTTATCAGATAGGTCACATCCATACTTCAGATAACTAGGAGAGGTTCTGATCTGACAACAGTACGCCCTTGCAGAGTCAGAAGATGATTCCTCCCCTCTGTGGGATTCAAGACAACATCACTTTCCAAAACTTCCTGCTGTGCAACTATGGGTACCCTGATGGAATGGCATCACTCCTGATCCAGATTGACTCCATTTCATCTGTTTCCTTTACCATTAAGGTTTTAGTAACTATGGGTCCCTAAGAGGCTTCTGGAAGCCCTGCTCACAGAGGGGCACAAGGATGGCCAGAGGCTTACATGTCATGTCTTGTGATTCTGCCAATCTCAAAATCTCATTTCTGAAGAGAAACTGGACTTTACCAATGACTTCTCCAGGTAAGCTCCAGCTATAGGTACAGCAGCAATTCCCTTTTTCTCAGTAGTTACTATGTTTTCAGTAAAACTCATTGAAATTTCTGATGTAAACAGCTTTTAGGAAGCTATGGTTGAAAACACCAAAATGATTCAACAACATTTTGAGATATCACAAAATTCACTTCTGATATCAATAGTTAAACAAGCTTTGTTATTCTGATGAGTTTCACTGTTGGGGTGTGTTGGGGGGAAGACAAACAAAAGGTCACAGGGCTTGATTGAGCAGCTAATGAGACAGTCTGCATACTCAACTAGATAGTCATCTCATTTTTGAGTAGGTGCTGCCTGCTAAGAACCACAATGCTTTTGCACAGGTATCTGACAACTGAAAATACAATTCTTGGCATTACAGAAGAATGAATCCTGAAAACCACTAGTTTAAAACAACTGAAGGGAGATTAAGTGTATAGTATCTTTTCACAGGAAGTATCTCAACAAAGCTAAGTATTTCCTTATAATTTGAGGAGAATTGCACAGCATGAGTGCCGCGGTCCATGATTGTGCAAGACGAGAAAGAATATGTTCACATCAATATGGTGAAGATTCAGTCCAACTTTATTACACTACAAGCCCGATTTATAACCTCGTAAAGCAACACACGTGCTGTCCACACGCTACATTAACACTTTCTATTGGCTATTAAGCTAAGTCCATGCTTAAGCTCATCTTCTAATTGGCTTCCATAAAATCTTTCACCCGGATACACTTTCTGCTTAAACTCCACAACTTCACTTCCTGCCACGTCTTACGTGTTTAATGTTTTTAACCTTTGCTTGTTTCTGCTTTGAGACCTTGAAAGATATGTTACTTTACTTTCTCACAGTTGCTTAATATAGCCAGGGCCCCAACACATGAGAATTCAAATAATATTTACTATGGCAATATTCTAGTTTGGCTAAACTGCACATAATACAGAAATTATCTGAAGGGAGGGGAGGTAGCAAAAAACTATTTCCACATTTCTCCAGTCTTTGGAGTAGTCCACTCCTCACAAAAAATTAAAACACCCTCTCATGATCACTTGGATGCAACCTCAGACATCTTCTCCCTCCATATGGCATTGACATTTGGAAAATGATTAGATGCTGCAACTGCAATGCTGCCTTGCCATACCCAGCTACGAAATGGGAAGACAGAAGGTAAAACAGCCACAGCTCTGCCACTATATGATTTCAGTGTAGGTTAGCAAAGAGTCAGAAAAAACAGAAATAGGAAATCAGGTTACAAAGCCTTATTATGTTTTGTTATTGAAAAACAGAGATGTTTCTAGCAGACGTACAACAAGAGCCACACAAAAGTCAAAATGTATCATCGATTAGACACAGGACAGAAAAGCCATAAAGCAATATTGCTGGTCATTCATATATCAAACCCCTAATGTCAAGGAGATGTATTATTTTACTCTTGATATGAAAGTATATATTTGGAATGGACAGGCTGAAGAAAATTATATAAAACAGTCAAATGTTTTATATAAAAAAGCAGTTATAACCTATTGCTACATTTTATACTACAATTTCATTGATTTTAAAAGTGAATTAAAAACAGGCTTTATTAATAACCAGTTGTGTATACTGCTAGTTGTTTGTTTACTTTTTCAAATTATCACTTAATGACACTTAGAGAAACCATTAAAAATGCATGGCAGTCATTCTCACTAGTATGAAGTGTTGCACTTCATTTAATGACTAAAATGTAATTACCTGCATAGAAAAGCACAAGATAATATGAACACCAATAACAGAATATAACAGGTTTTTATTCTGAATTTTGAGTACTGTAAATCATTTTATATTATTGCAGTTACAATCCAGAATAATGGGATATACATAAATTCAGAAAGACATGATCTGTTTATGTTACAGAAAGGATTCAGACAAGAAGCATATTTTATTAAAGCACCTGCTAGTACAGAAAGGGTATATTTCCTATTTTCTTAGAATTTGCCCTGTTCCCCACTCAAGTCAACAACAGATTTAATATTCACTTCTTTGGAGGTTCATTTAAGTCCTTAGGGTCTGATGAAATGTCCAGAAGAAATACTTCCATAGGCATTAGCAGATTTTACAATCCTAAATAAGAGCTATGTTAAGCTTTACAGCATATCTAGCCGCCTCCCTGGCAGTATTACATCACAGAATAGGTCTGGCTGATTCCATAATGCTTTGATCATGTCCCCATGCCTGATATAAATGAAATGCATATGACTGGATGTTCTGGTCTTATTAGGTAGTAACAATAATGTAGTAACAAAAGTGTCCAGAGAGAGTAAGTCAAAGCTATTTATTAATGGTTGCAATATTTCTTTACAGAAGAAGGTACCAAATGTCTTAAAATAAGTTTATTATCTAAATTCCAAGGACCCATGTCTCATGACAAAACAATTTATTATTACACAAACAAAATGTAAGTAAAGTTCTGTCTATTTATCTGTCTACCTACCAAAATAATTATTTTCAAAAAGAAAATAGAGTATCACTGATATCAGCTTATTTCTAAGGGCCAGGCTCCTTCTGTACAATCTTCAAAATGTTAAATATGGACTGAATAAATAAATTATGCCAAACCAGAATCTAGTATGTTCCCAGATGCACTATTTTGTGCTCCATTTCATGGCAATTTAAAATTAAAACATTTGTCTATTACACCATCTTCTTATTTATAAAGTTTTTCTGAAGAGTAATGCAACCAGGGAAAACTACACTGAAACAGCATGTAGACAAAACCATTAACAAGGATGACTGGTACAATAAAACAAGGCAGCCTAAACTGCTAATTCTGTTGTAAACATCAAGAATTGGAAACTTTGCTGTAATAGCAAACTAATGGCTTGCCATTACATAGAAGTGGAATTCTCTCTGCAACATTGAAACCAGAATGATCTCAGGGTGCATCATGCACAATGCTTCTCAGCATACTGCCCCCTTTTAGAAGGCCAGCCTGTATCATACCATTAATAGATCACTCACTAGATCTTAAGATAAAAAACTATAAAGATTATAATGTATTTCTCCAAATTTTATACCTGAATTTGACCTTAATTTTTTTCCTAATTATGTAAGAGAGGCTTACTGGTTTGCATACTTAAACAAGTCATGCAGGCACTCAAAGAAGAAAACAAATTATTACTGTCTGCTTAGCAAATTTAGGACTTGAGTATGAAACCAACAAAAAAGATGGAATTATGATAAAACCTAAGAAATTATTCATTCAAATAGTGTTCAGATAGTCTACTTTATCAGTTAAGGTTGAATTTGTTTTTTAAAATGCTACTGTTGCTATCTACTATCAGTTTTCTGTTCCTATCTCACTTAAATATATATTTTTTTTTAATAGAAGAACCTCCTATTCTTTTTCTCACATTCTTTTGTTCTTTTTAGCAACTATTCTCCGTTCTCTCTAAACAAGTCCTCACGGAAAACTCCAAGGGAACAATCTGGGGAGAAAATGAGACTCATGATTCCAGATCCACAACTAGGAAATATCCAGCTGTTTCTTTCATTTCTTCCCCCCCTCCATCATGTAAATACAAATACCTGGCTCCCTTCCCTGTTAATATGGTATATGCTGAAAAGGGTACAGCATGCTGGAATCGATTCTCTCGTGGGAACTGAAATTGCTGTTCTCGAGCATCTTATTTGTCAGTATACCCAGAAATGCATTGTGCTATGCACTGTTGTAATGTTTAAGCAAATTGTGAGTAAGAAACAAGATACATCTTTATTACACTTAAATCAGCAAATAAGGAAAGTTGCTCTCACAGGCTCCTAAAAGCAAACAGCTACACTGCAAATAGGAACTTTTAGTCTGAAAAGAGCTGCTATCGTTACAGAAAGATGAAGATGCAGTATCACAAAACCAGCAGTTACCAGTTCCAGAAAGCATTCTAAAATAAATTTCAACTTCAGTGGTCACATTAAACTATGGTCTTCCTCCTTTATCAGGAAATAAGTCCATTATGAAATAGTCATGGCTATGCTAATGTGAGAACAAAACATTTAAGACCATGAGCAACTTATTCTGAAGGAGTTGGAATAATTTCAAGGGTTTCTTACAACTGTTTTAAATGATTCTTCTGCAGAAAAAAATGCTGTACTAGTGTCTATTCATTCCAAAGATCCAGGGAGCTGGTGAACCATCTCAAGACCTTCTCAAGGAACAAATGCTGCTCTAAAAGGATGACAAGTAAGACTTTGATTCTCTCTTTATAAAGTCCTCTCAGTACATGGTTCATCTCAAAAAGACACTACACCTGAAATCCTTGGCACCAAAGTCTGCACAACTGGTATCCATAATACACGTAAAATTAGTATACATTTAAGTAAACTGAAGTGCAAAGTAAAATTCCACCTGCCAACAAGGTTTTAACACCATAATTGATACAAAGTGATATATAAGATCATGTTTCAGTAGCAGAGGAGAAACTTGGAAAAGCTTTTCTAGCTCCTGTTTTATTTTACATACAATCATTAAATTAGCTGCCAATTACAAGTAGTATGAACTTGCACAATATAAGCCTCAGATCCCTCCCCACTACCTCAGATTAGAATAAAATGATGATAGTTGCCACTCATGATAAATGACTTACAGGGAACACTAGATAAGTGATAAATTACTCCATTTTGCTAAGCAGCTATTTTAATTCATTTCTAAAATGGCTAGACCATGCAATTTCCTCACTAATTTTCAGTTCCTTTTATTTAATCACACAGAGTATGCACTTCAAAAGCAAATTTGCAATTGGGGAGGGAGAGTGAAGTGAGCAGGAGTTTTTAGGAATGATGCCAACTTAGTGTACATTAAATACTAGACTGCTAGAAGGTGAAAATAAGTGTATCTTCTTCCTACTAACAGTCATATCATTGAGAAGTAGATTAGAAAGTCCTGCAGTTTATATCATAGTGACAATGCTTTTCATGTAATTACTCAAAACCCCGAAGTTTGACATTATAATTTTAAAGGCATTTTTATTAAATTAAGAATAAACTGCAAAATGCCAAACAGACATAACACTTCTATATCCACAGAAAAAGAAACAAGTTTTACTCAACATTACTGTTCCCTTAAAACTGAGTGAGGAATTTTGGTCAGCTGTTGGAAAACCAGGCTAGCATTATACGAACAAATAAACACAGGCTTCAGTTAACTACACCAGGGTAAAAACTGTGCTGAACAACTTACCAAAGGCCTTTTCCAGGCCTCAAGGCTCCCACTGACTTTGCAGCTAAACTGCAAAATACAGAATTTCAGCTTTCAAAGGATCAGAAACACAGAGGCTTTTGATATCAGATTGCTTACAGAAAGCAGAGTTGGTAGAAAAACTGACATTATGACAGTATAAATAAAATTTTTATGAGTGATGACACAGGAAAGATAAAGCTCTTTCTCCCCACCCTGGGCTGGCTCTCTTCTGCCTGCATCTTGCAGTGGAGAGCTGCACAAAAAACAAGTGCAGTTGTTCTTGCAAAAACTGAAAGGAGGCTGTGTCCCAGTTAAAAAAAAAAAACAGAAAACAACCAACCAACCAAACAAAAAAAACCCAAACAAACCCAAAACATACAACTTCTGGTCTGCTCCTTGGTCAAAGCTATACCACTTTACTCCTCACTGAGGGTTTTCCAGAAGACTTGCATTCATTTCTCATTATCATAAATAAAAATGGGGAATAGGAGAGGAAGAAGTACTTAAGATTGTTTTCACTTTGTATTATAGTTAACATACATTTCAAATAAGAGAATAAGAAAGAAAATAGTCCCAAACTAACATATTACATGAATTTATGATAATATGTAAAGAGCGTTAAATAGTTAAACGATCTGATAAAGAACATTTCAACACTAATAACAAACTTCCAAATCATGAACACCTCTCTTACACACCACACAGCACTACAGGATTAGTGCAGCACGTCCTGAGGTTTGGATGCAATAAAAACCAACAAGCAATTTTCTGGTCCTAATTAACTCCTGTTAAAAGCAGCCCTGCGTAACAATAGGTTTTCCAGAGATGCAGAGGGAAAGCCGCTGCAATGTACCATTATGTGCATAATGAGCCATTTTTTAAAGCCAGTTTTACGCTAGTATCAGAGAGGTATTACAGGAATACATAGCATTTGTCTCAGTAATAAGAACCACAGCAATGATTTGAAAAAGGGAAACCAAAACAAACACCTTCTAGAGGGTATTATACACAACTGCCACAGTTTTTCAATTTGTGCCTGAGATTACATTGTTGAAGGAACATCTACATATAAATATTGGGAAAAAGTCTGTTGGATCTCTGTGTTAGTCTTCAAAAAGTGTTCAGAAAAAGCTATTTACAACTTGTAGTCTTCTTACAAACATGGGAAATTAAATATGAAAACAATACTTTTTACCACATTTTCCAGCCCACTGAGGATATGATCATCTAATAAAGAGAGTTTCTCTCACATTTAAAACAAAAAAACATGTTTTCAAGTTACTGAGTATATGAAAAATATTTTCTATGAGAGAATCCTACAGCAACAAAGGAGACCTGAAAAGCTGAAGTCTTAACTGAAGCAATCTGCTGTTTAAAGTAACGAGCAGAGAGATGTGCTTATGGCCTATTTCTACCTGCTAGAAATTTTTGATCTAAAAAAGCAGTTCCTGATATCCCATCACAATGCCTTCTCTTTAAAGAAAGTTAGAGGAACCGTTATGTTAGCTAAAAACAATAAAAACTTTTTTTACAGATTAAATTCTGGATATTTAAGAACCTCAAGACTTTACAAAGACAAACAGACCATTAGCGAAAAGTGCTGTCTGAGCTTTCTCATATTAATTCACTGTTACTGTATTTTTTTAAATAAGACCTTCTATAAGAAGCAACAACAGGAGCAATATGCCTTCTTCTAGTGTATTTGGTATTTATTTTGGTACCTCATTCTTAGAGTTGCCTTCAGCCACCATCAGTGGTTGGACACTAGATCAAAGGGTCACTAGGTCAAAAAAAAGTGACACTAGATTAAAAGTGTCCAAATGAACTACAGGATCAGAAAGTTCTTTCTTTTCTCTTCCTACATATGCTGACTTCACCTCTAAAAACTTAATGAATTTTTTATATAATCTGTCCAATACATCATCAAAAATGGACCCCAAAATAGCCCTATATGCTCCTCTTAATTTGCAGGCTATCTAAGACAACTATTTACATTAAAGCAATGAGATCTTTTTTAACTGTCTGTAGTATCACCTTTGAAACCTGCAATGTCTTTGCAAGTTAAAGATCATCATTCTAAATTAGCAATTGAAATGGATTTAGATTGGACACCAAATCCTGGAATAATTTCTGGTTTGTGAGAGAACACAGTTTTGTTTTCCCCTTATTATTAACAATGAAAGTAAAAGGTATGAATAATTTGTAAGATTTTAAGAAATAGGTATTTTTCTTCCAGAGGAGGGCAAAGGTAGAAGAGTTTCACATTTAGTGAGCAAGAAAACATTGCTATTTTAAATTGGCTTGTTTATAACACTTGGTATTGAATTCAAATATTAATAAACTTTAATAAAAATTCAGATTACCTTCCTCCAAATGTTAAATTGACTAATGATCACCACAATGAGTAATGCAAATTTTTTTTTTTAATTTCCCTTTATGAATGTAATTGGCAGACAAAACTAAGGACAGCACACAAACATTTAAGTGATGAGCACAGCACAGAAACATCTTGATGTGGGTTAAGAACGGACAACATTCTTCTCTGGAAAGAAGAATTAGCTGTGTATCTAGATTAAAAAAAAAAAGACATAGAAAGTCTGTATTTTGGAATGGAGGCAAACAAAATATTATTAGTAACTATTTGTATAACAATACTGACTCCTGTAAAAAATACTGACCTTAAAGACAGCTAAACAGTCTGTGTTTTACAGAGAACACCCATAGCTATTTACATAGAACTGCAGTCACCTGCATATGTATTGTAAGAAACTTCAACGGCACATCCAGAGCCGTTGTACATAATCATGAAATTATTATTTCAAAATCCACATAAAACACTCAGATGTTTTCCCAACGTACAGAAAACCTTGATGGTTATGATAGTACTGCTATAATATAATCTTAAGGCTGTGATATACCTTCCTAGAAACAGTTGGATTTATTACTTAATTTTTTTTCTTTCCTGCTGCCCTCCACTCCCCTCTTCCCTCTTAGTTTTCCTCCTTCAGCGACCATCACCGCACTGCAATTCCTGCTGAGAGGCAAAGGTAGGCTAAGCTGTACACTGCTCAGTGTTCTCACTAATCAGCACCCACTGGAAATGCCCAATCACATCTGAAGATCAGAATAGGCCTTAATAACAAAAAAGCTCAATTTCCATTCTGTGTGAAGTAGCCAGATATAAACCAAAAGTAGAAGTGGGGACATGTTAAGAATATGGGTAAGAGGCCAATTGAATTCAGAGTTTAAAAAGTTTTATCTTGGAAAAGATACTAAACCCTGATGAAATCTACAGAAGTCTGACAGATGATACTCTATATTGATGTATAGCAGGTATTTTTCTTCCTGTCTGGCATGCTAGGACTGGT